>WTXH01000390.1:0-20831 GCA_022376555.1 Russula compacta
TGTGGGGAACGGAAGTCGACTACCACCCCCTACACGAGGCCATCATCGACCTGGACGATTGGCCCCTCCTCGCTGAAGTCATGCGGTACCGAGTCCTGGACCGCGAGTGCGACACACTACGCGCTGAGCTGCGCCTGGCTCAGGCGAATCTGGCAGCGTCCAAAGTCGTGAAGTCGGCCTGCGAGGACCAACTCATCACGGCGAAAGCAGCCAAGAAAATTCCTACAGTGGGGGTCGAGCGGTATCGGCCACAGCTGGCAAGGCGATCAGCATGGAAAAAGACAGGATGAGGGCATCCTGTCTAGCGGAGGAGTGGTGTAACCGGCCTGGGGTGATGGTTCAACACCATCACGCCCCTGTAAGTTGCGGAACTGGCCAACTAGAGGATTCATGCCCCGTTTCATGTTCGTGCCCTGTTTCATGTTGATCAGCTTGTGATTTTCTTGAGTGGCTTGTGCCATTGGTTGTTATTGTTCGTGTCGTATAAATAGGTAGCACTGCCCCCTCAGGCCT
This sequence comes from Russula compacta, assembly GCA_022376555.1. Taxonomy (NCBI): domain Eukaryota; kingdom Fungi; phylum Basidiomycota; class Agaricomycetes; order Russulales; family Russulaceae; genus Russula; species Russula compacta. The sequence continues at coordinate 514 of WTXH01000390.1, forward strand.
TAGGCCTGCCCTCAAGTACCTTGTACTATAAATAGGGGACTCATTATGCCTGGTAGAGGCAAGTTGAGTCTCTTGTCTCAATACTAGCAGTGTTCTACTTCATTGCGGGTGGCTACTGAGTCGGAGCTCAGCAAGCGGGAACCCAAGATCGACATCGACTTGCAGGTCAACTTCATCTCTACACGTCTTCTAGGACACGTTGAGTCCTAGCTCATCGACTTAGTGTGTCTATTGTTGCTGTCAAACCCTTGGCGGTGACAGTACATGTCCTGATACAACTACTACCTAGGATCCAGTTGTTTTCTGACCATTCAGCTAACTAAGATGCCTTACTAAGGGCTGACTGAGACTGACACACTCGCTGACTACAAGTCTGACCTGTATCACTAATCCCCAGGCCTAGACAGGCCTACCATGCCTGGGGGTCAAATGCACCTTCTCATTTGCCATCAGTGGTTCTCTTGCCCCCATGCAAGCCGCCCTGTGACATTACCCTCATTCTAGAAGCGAGCTGCACCACAGCATGAACTGTTTTGGACAGACAAGAACTTATGGTTGGCATCCCCTCTGAGGATGGGCCCATCCTGCAGCTTGTGGAAGAGAGCAAAGCTCTTGTACTTGTGGGACACGACAAGGCAGCAGCAGATTTGCTCCTCCTGGTATTGGAGGGAGTTGATATGAGCTTGAAGCTTGTGGATTTTGATATGGAGGCCTGTGAGATCAGTGACTGTTTCATGATACTGCTAGAACTCAGCAGCAGTACTCCAGTCTTCTCCAGGTTCTTGGGTGTAGTGCAGCATGGCATCATATGTGGTTGGGTCGGTGAGGGCTTCAAAAAACCAGTGAGGGTATTCACCCTCTTTGACAAGCGTGCTCTGGTTGGGGGCAAAGAGTTCGTGCTTGTAGATGGCTTCCCCCTTTCTGGACGTGCTGAGACAGTACTGGCCCACTTGTTTGATGTAGGTCATGAGAGTGTGGATTGTGTGAGTGCCATCAGTGACAGGAATGAAGAAATCGGGCACTTGCCCTTCGTTCTCTTCATACCCTTTGGGTACCCCCAAATCCTCTTTGTCAGCTGCGAGCTGATTGTCCCTCCAGTGTTTGTATGTTGCTTCCAGCCGAGCTGTGTTTGCCTCATGCTCTGCCAGAGTGTCTGATTGTCCCTTGAGTACAGCGAGTTTGTCTCAGTTCTTCTTCGATATGTCTTTGTTCTTGCGCACAACGCTCGCCAATCCTCTGGCAATGAGGATATGCTGGTCCTGGGTGGGGTTGTTCCCCTCGAGAGTAGCTTGGATGGTTCGAGGGGATAGTGGAAACTCACTGAATTCTTTGGATGATGCCACCACCTCTTCAGGGATGATGAGGGGCTTGGGCTCTTTGCCTTTAATGTGCTGTGTTGGTGTCATGGTGGACTATTGGGATGCTTACGCTTACTAATATTCTTACCTTATACGTACATATTTCCCACAGTTCGGCTGGAGTCGTCACCACTTCCCCCTCCTTACCTTACACTACCACTATTACACTCTTGCCAATCCCTTCTGCTGTTGTGTTGCCTCGGCTTGTTACTAAAGTACTTACACTAATCTGCCGATGGTTTTCGTGGCCTTACTGCCACTGAAACACGTCAGATGCTGCCAAAGACTCCACTTAAATAGTCATGTATAAATACACTCATAGAAGGGGACCAAAGCCTTAAGCTTGGTCTCTTGTGAATCTTAGACATTCTCAGAGCAATCCTCCGAGTGATCCAAAGCCTCCCAGCACCGTTCCCCTCCCACTTGTGCCCTAGAACCTACCCTAGGGTCTGCTAAGCGGCTTAGTGACGCATTTCACTTAATCTACCATATATAGTAAACCGAGTCCCGATTGGGAACTCTTCGAACCACGACACATACGTTAAGCGCTCAGAAAGGCGTTGCTTTTCTTCGCTCCAGACAGACAAAGGTCACTGAGTAACGGACTTCTCAGTGCTCTATAAAATCACCCTATCTGCACCAGAAACCCAGCAGGAAGGAGTAGCTCCTTCCATTCATGACCTTAGTGGCATACCAATGAACTAAGTGCAATACAAGGTGTATCAGCACTCCAGACATCCCTTCCTTTGGAGACACGTCTTGAGTATCCAAATTGACTCCTCCACATCTAGATCCCCTTCCTCCTTCAGGAGATAGGGAACGACAGCAGCCAGCACTGCCACTACCCACAGCCATTCTAACAAGGCGTTAGAACTAGACGACCAAGATGACAGTCACCAACACAGATATCATCCTACACCTACAACAGAAAGACAGAGACAGGCCAGACGCCCTACCCCTCATAGCAATAGAACGAACAGCCAAGAAGGCTGCCAGACAGAGACATCGACAGAACTGCCATGCTCCGTCCAGCGTGACAGTTGGAGGTGGGATTGGGAGTGGTTCTTCACAGCCACTTGGGCTTGCAGTGATGTGGGAAGGGATGAAGAGGGGTGAAGACATGCTTTTGCTAGTTGCGAAAGGGCAGAAGAAGGAGAGGTGATGGATTTGACCCATGTTGTATGCCTTTGCGTTTTATACCGCTCCTTGTCCTTTAAAGGATGGTGTCGATGATAGCTCATTACTAAGGCTGGGGCATGTACTTAGTCAGCGGGTTCCTGTGTATCATCAGCAGCTGAGTAACCCTTCCAGCAGATGAGATACTGAAGCTGATGCTTCTTCCCTTGGTGCCTGTGATTGATAATTTGCTCCACTTCATATTCCTCGGCATTATCAATCACTTCTGGTGGTGGGCACTGGTAATTGGTTCCGTGCTCTTCTGTCTCTTTGTAATGGGTGAGTAATGAGCTGTGAAACATGTCATGGATGGTCCAGGCTGTTGGTAATTGCAATTGGTAAGCCACCGGTGAAACCTTGTGTAATATTTTGAAGGGTCCGTGCCGCTTTGGTGCTAATTTTGTGGATGCATATGGTAGCGATAGGTATTTTGCTTCCAGCCAGACTTGGTCCCCTTTGTGGTATTGTTTGGGTGGAGCCACTTCTGCGGCTTTGTTAAGGGCGTATATGGCTGCTTCTCGATGTTCTTTGGCTCATCTATGTCTGTCCTCCATGGCTTCATTATTGGTGCTTGAAATTGGTTCTTCTGTTACATTTGGGCGGTATCCAAGGATGATTTTGTGTGGGCTTAGTCAGGTTGTTGCGCTTGGCCAATGGTTATGCACAAATGTAGCAATGGGCAGTTGGTCCGCCCAATCATCTTGTCGAGCTGACGTGTAGAGCCGGAGGTATTGTTTGACCCATTGATTCTTTCATTCTGTGAGTCCATCAGTTTGTGGATGGAAGGCTGTGCTGATGTCATGGTGGACTATTGGGACACTTACGCTTACTAATCTTCTTGCCTTATATGTACATATTTCCCACAGTCCAGCTGGAGTCATCACCCCTTCCCCCACTTTACCTTACATCACTGCTATTACACTCCTGCCAATCCCTTCTGCTGTTGTGTTGCCTTGGCTTATTACTAGAGTACTTACACTAATTTGCCAACAGTTTTCGTGGCCTTATTGCCACTGAAACATGTCAATCACTGCCAAAGACTCTGCCTAAATAGTTATGTATAAATGTGCTCATAAAAGGGGACCAAAGCCTTAAGCTTGGTCTCTTGTGAATCCTAGACATTCTCAGAGCAATCCTCCAAGTGATCCAAAGCTTCACAGCCCCTTTCCCCTCCCACTTGCACCCTAGAATGTACCCTAGGGTCTGCTAAGCAACTTAGTGACGCGTTCCACTTAATCTACCATATATAGTAAACCGAGTCCCGATTGGGAACTCTTCGAACTCTGACACATACGTTAAGTGCTCAGAAAGGTGTTGCCTTTCTTCACTTCAGACAGACAAAGGTCACTGAGTAACGGACCTCTCAGTGCTCTATAGAATCACCCTATCTGCATCAGAACACCCAGCAGGAAGGAGCAGCTCCTTCCATTCACAACCTTAGTGGCATACCAACAAACTAAGTGCAATACAAGGCGTATCAGCACTCCAGACATCCCTTCCTTTGGATATGTGTCCTAAGTATCCAAATCAACTCCTCCACATCTAGATCCCCTTCCTCCTTCAGGAGCTAGAGGACAACAGCAGCCAGCACTGCCACTACCCACAGCTGTTCTAACAAGGCATTAGAACTCCACAGAAGACAACCAAGATGACGGTCACTGACGCAGATATCATCCTACACATACAGCAGAGGGACAGAGACAGGTCAGATGACCTGACCCCCATACAAAGAGAACGAGCAGCCAAGAAGGCTGCCAGACAGAAACATTGACAGAACCGCCATGCTCAGTCCAGCGTGACAGCTGATGTTCCTTTCTATTTTGAACTTCGTCATTAGTGCTTTGGTGAAGTGAGAGGTAAAGCGGGGGTCTCTATCAGATATTATCTTGGACGGTACTCTGAACCATGGGAAGATGTGTTGGAGGTACAGTTGGGCTACCCCCTTGCCAGTGATTGTTGTTGTACATAGGACAAATAGTGCCACTCACAAACATCCTTGGTCAATGATGGTGAGGATAGCATCCTTTCCGTTTGATTTGGGCAGTTGAGTGATGAGGTCCAGGGCTATAACATTGAAAGGATGCATCTGTGAGTCTCCTGGAATATGGTAGAGGGGTGTTTTTCTCTTTGTAGTGTGGATTTTGTTTTGTTGACAGTGGGCGCACCCTGCGACATATTGTTCTATCCAGGTGTTCATTCCAGGCCACCAGTATTGTTGGGTGATGAGAGCTATAGTGTTGTCCCTGCCTGGGTGTCCTGCTGTGGGTGAATCATGAAAGTGGGACAGAATGTTGTGCCTTAGCTGTAGTCCGGAAGGTACTGCAAGTTTCCACCCTTGTTTGTATCCTTCTGGTAGTTTCTTCACTCCTTGTGAGTCGCACCAGGATTCCATCTCTGCTTTCCTCTGTCATTGTGCTTCTCTTATCCATTGGTCGATGGGTTCCGTTGGGGTTGATGCTCCGGCAACAAACATTGATGAGGGGAGAAGGGTGAGGTCCACATTGTCTTCTTTGCCTTGGTCCATTCCTGGTGGTCTGGATAACATATCAGGTGCTGTGTGAATTTTCCCAGGTACATGCTTGATAGTCAGGTTGTAATCTTGGATTTTGGCAAACCACCTGGCTACTCGTTGATTTACCTTTTGGGGGTTTTCCAGTATGTCAGGTTGGTGTGATCTGTGAGGATGGTGATGGGGATGTCTGTGGCTGCTATGTGAGGGCAAAAGTGTTTGAGTGCTTTCAGGACCCCAAGGAATTCTCTTTCATATATGTTGTAGTTGCATTCAGTGGGCATGAAAGTGTTTGAGTAGTAAGTGATAGAGCATAGCATTGGTTTGTTGGTACGGGGGTTGATTTCTCCCTCCTGTGAGAGTACAGTGCCCATGCCATATGCCGATGCATCTGTATCGAGGAAGAATGCTTTGGAATAGTCGGGCTGACAAAGGATTGGTTTGTTACACATTAGGGTTTTGAGGTGTTCAAATGCATCTTTGCATCCTTGGTCCCATGCAAATGGTGTATCTTTCTTGGTTAGCGGGATAAGAGGACGTGCTATGAGGGAGTAGTTGGGTATGAAGTATCAATAGAATCCCATGAATACCAAGAATGCACAAATGTCTTTGACGTTTTGTGGTCTGGGCCAGTCAGCTACTCCCTTTGTCACGCTAGACTGAGCGTGGCAGTTCTGTCGATGTTTCTGTCTGGCAGCCTCCTTGGCTGCTCGTTCTCTTTGTATGAAGGGTAAGGCGTCTGGCCTATCTCTGTCCTTCTGTTGTATCTGTAGGATGATGTCTGCGTTGGTGACCATCATCTTGGTCGTCTTCTGTGGAGTTCTAACACCTTGTTAGAACGGCTGTGGGTAGTGGCAGTGCTGGCTGCTGTCGTTCCCTATCTCCTGAAGGAGGAAGGGGATCTAGCTGTGAAGGAGTTGATTTGGATACTTAAGACATGTATCCAAAGGAAGGGATGTCTGGAGTGCTGATATGCCTTGTATTGCACTTAGTTTGTTGGTATGCCACTAAGGTTGTGAATGGAAGGAGCTGCTCCTTCCTGCTGGGTGTTCTGATGCAGATAGGGTGATTTTATAGAGCACTGAGAAGTCTGTTACTCAGTGACCTTCGTCTGTCTGGAGCAAAGAAAGGCAATGCCTTTCTGAGCGCTTAACGTATGTGTCAGAGTTTGAAGAGTTCCCAATCTGGATTCGGTTTACTATATATGGTAGATTAAGTGAAACGCGTCACTAAGTCGCTTAGCAGACCCTAGGGTACGTTCTAGGGCACAAGGGGGAGGGGAAAAAGGGGCTGGGAAGCTTTGGATCACTTAGAGGGTTGCTCTGAGAATGTCTAGGATTCACAAGAGACCAAGCTTAAGGCTTTGGTCCCCTTCTATGAGCATATTTATACACAACTATTTAGGTGGAGTCTTTGGCAGTGCCTGACATGTTTCAGCGGCAGTTAGGCCACGAAAACTGTTGGCAGATTAGTGTAAGTAGTTTAGTAACAAGCTGAGGCAACACAACAGCAGAAGGGATCGGCAAGAGTGTGATAGCAGTAGTGTAAGGTAAGGAGGGGGAAGTGGTGACAACTCCAGCCAGACTGTGGGAAATATGTACATATAAGGCAAGAAGATTAGTAAGCGTAAGCGTCCCAATAGTCCACCATGACACCCTTTACCTTGGCTGGGTCCATTTGCACAGTGCCATCTTCCAATACTACTGCTAGAAATTCTACTCTTCATTGTTTGAATATACATTTTTCCAGTTTAAGGTATAGGTTGTGTTGTCAGAGTTTGTCTAGGATCTGGTGAACACATTTTTCATGGAATTCAGGGTTGTCTCTTGTGGCAATAAGGAGATCATCCATGTATACCATAAGCCATCCTTTGGCCATTTCTTTGGCAAAGATCGCATTCATCATTGTTTGGAAGGTGGCTGGGGAGTTCATTAGCCCAAAGAACATTATGGTCAGTTCAAATAATCCTTGATTTGTGATAAAAGCTGCCTTCCATTCATCCCCCTCTTTGATGTGAACACTGTTATACCCCCATCGGATGTCAAACTTGGTGAAGAGCTTTGTGTCCTTTACTTTAGCTATGAGTTTGGGGATTAATGGGAGTGGGTAGCGATTGCGAACAGTCCATTCATTCAGGCGTCGATAGTCTTGTACTGGTCTTAGCTTTCCATCTTTCTTTTTGATGAAGAAGAAAGGGGCTGCGTATGGGCTCTTGGAGGGGTGGATGTAACCTTTACTCTGCTGCTCCTTGACAAAGTCTAATAGTGCCTTTTGTTTGTCCTGGGTGAGTTGGTAGACCTTGCCTGGTATGGATGCAGGTGCTTTGGGTTTCAATTTGATGGCGTGATCCCATATACGAGGTTCAGGGAATCATTGGGCTGCTTCCTCACTAGAAACATGAGTATGTCTTTTGTATTTTGTCAGAATTTTGCCACTCCCTTTTTGTGATCCTGCCTCTTCGGCAAGCTTGGACGCAAGCGTTTGTTTTCTCGTCATCTCAGTGAACATGACTTTTGCTATGTGGATTGAGCTGTTAAGGGGTGGTGCGCATCGTATAGTGGTCTGGTGACCTCTTGGTGTGATTCTGCACTTTCCAATCCTTGTCTGGGTGGCTAGCTTTGTTCTGAGGATGAGGGGTAGTTGGTCGCTTTCCAGCCATCCCCTTGCCCAGTCTATCTTGGGTTGTGTAGCTGTGAACCAAGGGTATCCTAGAATGATCTTTTGGTCTCCTAGATCAGTGATGAAGAATCGTAGCCATGTTTTTTGACTTCTGGTTTGCATTTCTAAGTTGGTATAATGCTCGATGTCTCTGTTCTTATTTCTAGTCCCATCTATGTTATAGACTGGCTGTGGTCATTCCAATCATTTGATGGGGAGGCACATTTCTCTTGCATATTTTGCATTGATAAAATTTTTGGTTGCTCCTGGATCTAGGAGCGTGATGGTTTCAGCCCTCTTTTTGGATAGATGGATGAAGAGATGTAACTGCATAGATTTTCATACAGGGAGATACATCCTATCTGATCCTATTTTCCTAATCCAGGCCGCACGGATTAGGCCTCCAAAAAATTTCCTTCCTTTGCTCCTAGGTGATTCATCAACTCTTCTTGGTCATCTTGGGACAGGGAGTCGAGCTGTTGTTGGATGCTATCCACCTTGGATAGACTGGTTTCGCTTTTGTTGTCTTCGGGTGACCAGTCAATTAATTGAGCAGTGTGAGTGTTGGACTGTTGCTGTTTGGAGGGGCAGGTGTGAGCAAAGTGCCCTTGTTGTCCACATGTATAGCACACATCTTGCATTCTGCGTTGAACACGATTGTTGTCTGTTCTTACTACGTTCCCTTGGGGTTGTCCCCTCCTTTGCTCTCGCCAGTTGTTTCTGGGTGTCTGGGTTCTATCTACGTCCATTGGGACAGGTTGGTTATTACAGGTTTGAGGTGCAGTGGTGGAGTTGTATGGCACTTGGCTGAAGTTTTGTCTGGGGTTTTGGTTAGATGCTAGGGTTTGGCTTTGCCAGTTACTTTGAAAGGTTGGTCATCATGGGTTATTGGCCAGTCAGGTATAGAGGGCATCAATGATCCTTTGGGAGGCTGTGACGTTGATTGCTTTTGCCTTCATCTGATCATAGGTATTGACATTGGTATCTTCTAATACCTTTTGCCCTACGCTTTGTGGTAACCCTTGCAGGAATAACTGTATCATGTTCTGGTCCATAGGATTGTAACCCACCTCATGTGCTACACTTTTGAAGGTGGAGATGTACTCATCTATTTCTGGCCACCTCATTTTTAATTCCTGTAGCTTGATACAGGCCTTTTGAGCTTTTTGAGAGTCAAGGAATTGAGCTTCAAAGTTTTGGATGAAGGTGTCCCAAACAGCTCATACATCATTGGCTGGTTGGAGAGTGCTAAGCCAGGTGAGTTGTTGTTCAGTCCACCTATTGACTTCAGACCCTTTGATGCATGTGAGCGCTATAGCTACGCGCTTGATGAAAGATGCTAAAGCTGGTACATTGTGGTTAACCAGGAAGTAGGTTCGTATTTCTCGTAGGAAACTCTCAGCTTTCGTGCAGTCTCCTTTGAAGACTGAAGGCAATGCTCCCATCAGCTTGCTGTCTCTGAGTGCTTGTCCTCCTCCGGGGGCATTTCCCCCTCCTCCTGGTCCTCCACCAGGTGGTCCTCCTCCTCCTGATCCTCCGGGGGGGTCTCCTCCACTTGGTCCCCCTCCTGTGGGGGTTGTGGTTGTGATAGCGGTCGCTGCAAGGGACATTGTAATTGAATCAATGGCTGTTGTTTCGTAGTTAGGGACAGTGACAATTGAAGTGTCGATTGGTGAATTTCGGATTTGTTGGTTTATCAGATCTTCTCCTTCTTCACTCTCTGAGTTGTTTTCCCAGTCGTGAATGATGGGGACGTCTTTGTAGTCATAGGGGGCTTCCCCTTCCTGCTCCCTGTTGTAGTGCTCAACCTTCATTATCCTTTGTCCTAAGAAGGGATTTCTTCCATGGTTTTCCCACTGGAGCACGTACCACCATCCTTCTTGTTGGTGTACTGCTCGTACTTGAGTTCTGCCTACTCTGAAGGCATATGCGTGAAACAGAAAGATTTGGTCTTCCTAGTAGACAGCTGTGTTCTGTTGTGCTAGACTTCAATTGATGGGAAGTGTGACGTATCATCTCTCTTCAGGTGCTGTGGTGATGAAAAGAAGTCGAGTCTAATGTCACCATCGATAGCAGTGACACATTAGACTTTGTCAGTAATGTCGTTACTGAAGGTTTTGGGAAGAGACTCAGTGGACGACTCCATCACTGTAGGCAAGGAGTAATTTGTATGGCTGTCAAGTGACTCGTTGACAGTACTAGAATCCAGATCCACCCACAGTCCGTTGGGTGGTCATGAGATGCAAAGAGCTACACAGATGAAGCCAAGGAGAGCGGAACAAGCCACAGCTACTCCTTTAGAGACAATAGGAACAAGTCACTACTCCTATTTGACAGGAGACTCGACTTAGAGTCTCATCTCAATGTGTGCACACGCATTTATACTAGTGTACATGTCCTAATATGACTACTACCTAGGATCCGGTTGTTTTCTGACCATTCAGCTAACTAAGATGCCTTACTAAGGGCTGACTGAGACTGACACACTTGCTGACTACAAGTCTGACCTGTATCACTAATCCCCAGGCCTAGACAGGCCTACCATGCCTGGGGGTCAAATGTGCCTTCTCATTTGCCATCAGCGGTTCTCTTGCCCGCATGCAAGCCACCCTGTGACATAAGTCCTCTTAAGTGACTTAGAAGGCATATAGAGAAGGGTTACCACCTCAGATATATGTCTCTGAAGCCACCCTAGTGTACTGGAGAAGAACAATGCTGGAATTGAGACAGGAGACTCAACTTACCATCCTAGTGACAATAAGCAGTTGCTATTTATGCAACTACATCAATGCTACTCCACTATGATATCATATAGAGACTAGATCACTGGTGCAGAGACTATCATATGCACAACTACTCCACAATGATGCATTCATGGCTGGTTCTCAAACTTACAGGAGTGCAATACCTTACCATCCCTCCAGGCTGGTTACATCACCCTCCTCCTAGATTTAGATGTCCTCATCTTTAGTAAGGGGAGAGTGTTAAAGCACAGCAGGTAAACTAGATAAGATTAATGCTAGAACAGCATTCAGTTTGTGTTATCAGAACTGAAGTGATATGCGTATAGACAGCATCCTTAAATACTGTAATGAGCATGCAATGGCCAGTTCCATAGAACAATACATAATGATTGTTTCCAGCTACTATTCTTTGTACATATAAAAGAATGTGTTCACATGTACACTAGAGATTGTCTGTAATCATAGAGAATGTGTATTTTATTTATATATTTATATTCTTAAACCAATGGCTTCATTGCTATTGGTCCAAGTGCACTGGCAATCCAGGTACAATTGATCCAGTCACTACCAGCCTGTCTCAATATCCCCCCATGATTAAGACATTCCCAGACTAATTAAGGCCTAATCCAGTAATCAGATCCTGAAGTTTACCTGCACCAGTGGCTTGGTGAATCCATCAGCAATCATGCTTTCATGGTGGACTATTGGGACGCTTACGCTTACTAATCTTCTTGCCTTATATGTACATATTTCTCACAGTCTGGCTGGAGTCATCACCACTTCTGTCACACTGGACTGAGCGTGGCGGTTCTGTTGATGTTTCTGTCTGGCAGCCTCCTTGGCTGCTTGTTCTCTTTGTATGAGGGGTAAGGCGTCTGGCCTGTCTCTGTCCTTCTGTTGTATATGTAGGATGATATCTGCGTCGGTGACTGTCATCTTGGTTGTCTTCTGTGGAGTTCTAACGCCTTGTTAGAACGGCTGTAGGTAGTGGCGGTGCTGGCTGCTGTCATTCCCTATCTCCTGAAGGAGGAAGGGGATCTAGATGTGAAGGAGTCGATTTGGATACTTAAGACGTGTATCCAAAGGAAGGGATGTCTGGAGTGCTGATACGCCTTGTATTGCACTTAGTTCATCGGTATGCCACTAAGGTCATGAATGGAAGGAGCTGCTCCTTCCTGTTGGGTGTTCTGGTGCAGATAGGGTGATTTTATAGAGCACTGAGAATGTCACGGCGAGAGCAGTGACACTTAGACGTCGTTAGTCTCTATGATTGTAGCAGAATCGTCTGACAACTCAGCGGATACACCCACTACGCTTGGTGGGAAATAGCTCTCGTGACTCCCTAGTGACTCGTTGACAGTACTTGAATCAGAGTCGACGTTCGGCATGCCAGCAACTCGGGGCACACAAAGGATAAAGCACAGAAGACCTAGGAAGGCGAAACAAGCCACGGCTTTCCTAGAGACAATAGACGGAAGTCACTACTCTTTTGATAGACAAAGGAGACTCGACTTAGAGTCTCGTCTCCATACGTGCGTGCGTACATATACTACTGTACATGTGACTACTACGACTACTCGACCGTTTTCCGGTCATTCGGCTAACTTGATTGCTTACTGAGGGGTGTGACAAAGCCCTGACATACACTGACTAAGAGTCCGACCTGTATTACCAACCCCAGGCCTAGACAGGCCTACCACGCCTGGGGGTCTCAGCGCACCTTCACATGCCATCAGCGGTTCTCTTGCCCCCACGCAAGCCGCTCTGTGACATCACCCTTGGTCTAGAAACGAGCCGCACCGCGGCGTGAGCTGTGTGGGATGGCGGAGAACTTACGTCCCTTGTCCCCCCTGAGTAAAGGCTCGTCATGGAGCTTGTGAAAGAGAGCATAGCTCTGTATTTGTGTGACGCGAGGAGACGGCGGCGGCATTGTTCTTCTTGGTAATGGAGGGAGTCGATGTGGGCCTGGAGTTCCCGAGCTTCGATGTGAAGCCCGGTGAGGTCAGTGACGGTCTCGTGGTAGCGTTCAAACTCAGCGGCGGTCCCCCAGTCCCCTCCTGGCTCGTTCTCTTGACGCAGCATGGCGTCGTAGGTGGCGGGGTCGGTGAGTGCGTCGAAGAACCACTGGGGATACTCCCCTTCTTCGACCATCGTGGCGCGGTTGGGAGCAAAGAGCTCCTGACGGTAGACAGCTTCCCCTTTTCCAGAGGTGCCGAAACAATACTGTCCCTCGCGTTTGACATACGCCGCGAGGGTGTGGATGGTGTGCGAGCCATCAGTGATGGGAATGAAGAAATTGGGCACTCGCCCTTCGTTCTCTTCATACCCTTCGGGTACCCCCAAATCTTCCTCGTCGGCTGCGAGCTGGTCATCTCTCCAGTGCTTGTAGGTGGCTTCCAGGCGAGCCGCGTTCGCCTCACGCTCTGCCAGAGCGTCCGATCGTCCCTTGAGTACGGCGAGTTGGTCTCGGTTTTGCTTCGACACCTCCTCGTTCTTTCGCACAACGCTTGCCAACCCTTGGGCGATGAGCACGAGCTGCTCTCTGGTGGGGCTATTTCCTTCGAGAGCAGCGTGGACGGTCCTTGGAGAAAGCTGAAACTCACTGAACTCGGCCGACGAGGCCACCACCTCCATCGGGACGACAAGGGGTTCTGGCTGCTTGCCAGCAGCGGATTGGGTACGTGGTGGGATTGGTAGAGGTTCTTCACATCCACTGGGGCTGGCCGTAATGTAGGACGGGACGGAGAGGGGCGAAGACATGCTGTTCCGAATTGCGAATGGGCGGAAGAATGAGAGGCGGTTGATCTGACCCATGTCGCATGCTTGGGTTCTTTGTACTCGGCTCCTTCAAATGACGGGTGTCTTCGCTGATACTGCCTTACCAATACTGGTGCGTGTACTTGGTCAGCAGGTTCCCAGGTATCGTCAGCAGATGAGTAACCCTTCCATCGGATGAGGTATTGAAGCTGACGTCGCCTCCCGTGGTACCTGTGATTGATAATTTGCTCCACCTCGTATTCCTCAGCATTATCAATCATTTCTGGTGGCGGTCGTTGGTAATTAGTCCCGTGTTCTACAGTTTCTTTGTAACGGGTGAGTAATGAGCTGTGGAACACGTCATGGATAGTCCAGGCTGCTGGCAGTTCCAGTTTGTAAGCCACTGGTGATACTTCTTTCAGTACCTTGAAGGGTCCGTGGCGTTTAGGCGCAAGCTTGGCAGATGCGTAAGGGAGTGACAGGTGTTTGGCTTCGAGCCAGACTTGGTCCCCTTCTTGGTATTGCACGGAAGGGATGGCTTTGGCGACTTCGTTGAGGGCGTGGATTGCTGCCTCTCTATGTGCTTTCGCGCGTCCGTGCCTATCCTCCATTGCTTCGTTGCTGGTAATGGGTATAGGTTCTTCAGCTGCACTGGGGCGATATCCAAGGATGACTTCGTGGGGACTTAGCTTCGTCGTGGCGTTAGGCCACCTATTGTGCACGAATGTTGCAATCGGTAGGAGCTCTTCCCAGTCGTCTTGTCTGGCTGAAGTGTAGAGTCGCAGGTACTGCTCCACCCATTGATTCTTTCGTTCGGTGAGCCGTCGGTTTGTGGATGGAAGGCCGTACTGATATTTCGCTCTATCTTCATTTGGCGGTGAGGGCTTTGGAGAAGTTGGATGTAAAGCGAGGGTCGCAGTCTGAGATCACCTTCGATGGTACTCCAAACCATGGGAACAATGTTGGAGGTATAGTTGGGCTACTCCTTCGCCTGTGATCGTCGTTTTGCATGGGATGAATATAGCGGCCCTAGAGCATCCTTGATCGACAATGGTGAGGATGGCGTCCATATCTCCGGCCTTTGGTAATTGGGTGATGAGATCTAGGGCAATGATATTAAAGGGATGCATCTGGGGATCTCCTGGTATGCGATACAGTGGAGTTTTTCTCTTCGTGTCCGGATTTTATGTTGTTGGCATTGTGCGCACCCTGCGACATATCTTTCTACCCATGTGTTCAATCCCGGCCACCAGTAGTGTTGGCTGACGAGAGCGATGGTGTTGTCTCGACCTGGATGTCCTGCCGTTGGTGAGTCGTGAAACTGAGACAGGATATCGCGTCTTAGCTGTAATCCTGCTGGCACGGCGAGCTTCCATCCTCGTACGTAACCTCAGGTATTTTTCGTACGTCTTGTGAGTCCACCATAATTCCATCTCCGCCTTTTGCTTTTGCTGGGCTTCTTTGACTCGCTGCTTGAGAGAGTCTTCTTGCATTGATGCGGTGGTGATGAACATGGGTGCAGGGAGAAGGGTCAGATTCGCGTTGTCTTCGGTGCCGTGATCAGCTCCTGGTGGTCTAGACAGCATGTCGGGAGCGGTGTGAATCTTTCCTGGCACATGTTTGATGACTAAGTTGTAGTCCTGGAGTTCTGCGAACCATCTGGCTACGCGTCGGTTAACCTTTCGAGGGGCTTTCCAGTGCGTCAAATTAGCGTGGTCGGTGAGGATGGTGACTGGTATTTCCGTGGCTGCTACATGAGGGCGGAAGCGTTTTAGGGCTTTCAGGACTCCCAAGAATTCTCTTTCGTAGATGTCGTAGTTGCGTTCTGTTGGGGTGAAAGTGTTAGAGTAGTATGCAACTGGACATAGTGTGGGTTTCTGGGTGCGTGGGTTAATTTCTCCCTCCTGTGAGAGTACGGCGCCCACGCTGTATGCTGAGGCGTCTGTGGCGAGAAAGAATGCTTTGGAGTAGTCGGGTTGGCGAAGGATGGGTTTGCTGCACATTAGTGTTTTCAGGCGTTCGAGGGCGTCTTTGCAGTCATGATTCCATCTGAACGGGGTGTCTTTTCGCGTTAGTTGGATCAGGGGGTGCGCTATGAGAGAGTAGTTGGGTATGAAGTATCGATAAAACCCTGTAAAGCCTAAGAATGCGCGGACATCTTTGACGGTTTGCGGTTGTGGCCAGTCAGCCACCCCTCGTACTTTCGCGGGATCCATCTGCACTGTGCCATCCTCGAGGATGACTCCCAGGAATTCTACCTTTCGCTGCTCGAAGATGCATTTTTCTGGTTTGAGGTATAGGTCGTACTGCCTCAGTTTGTTCAGGACTTTGTGCGTGCATTCTTCGTGGAATTTGGGGTCGTCTCCTGTGGCTATAAGGAGGTCGTCCATGTAGATTATGAGCCACCCTTGTGCCATTTCTTCGGCAAAGATGGCATTCATCATGGTTTGGAAGGTCGCTGGCGAATTTGTCAGTCCAAAGAACATTACAGTGGGTTCGAATAATCCCTGATTGGTGATGAATGCTGCTTTCCACTCGTCTCCCTTCTTGATGCGGACATTGTTATATCCCCATCGGATGTCGAACTTCGTAAAGAGTTTTGCTCCCTGGACCTTCGCTATCAGTTCTGGAATCAGTGGGAGGGGGTAGCGGTTGCGAATGGTCCACTCATTTAGGCGACGGTAGTCTTGTACCGGACGTAGTTTTCCATCTTTCTTTTTAATGAAAAAGAAGGGTGCCGCGTATGGGCTCTTGGAGGGGCGTATGTAGCCCTTCTTCTGCTGTTCGTTGACGAATTCTAGCAGCGCTTTTGTTCTTCTTGCGTCAATTGATATACTTTGCCTGGTATCGAAGATGGCGCTTCTGGTTTCAACTCGATTGCGTGATCCCAGATACGCGGTTCAGGGAATCGCTGGGCGGCTTCTTCACTGAAAACGTGAGCATGTTTTTGATACTTAGTTGGGATTTTGCCGCTTCCTTTATGGGATCCTGCTTCTTCCGCCAGTTTCGACGCCAATGTCTGTTTTTTTCCTTCGGTTGCAGGGATGATAAACTTAGCCATGTGGATGGACTCTTGTATGACTTTGGTTCGTCGTAGGGGCGTCTCGCGTCCTCGTGGGGTAGTTCTGCACTTTCCTATCCGCACTTGGGTTGCTAGTTTGGTTCGAAGGATAAGGGGCAATTGATCGCTTTCGATCCATCCTCGTGCCCAGTCGATCTTTGGCTGTGTAGCCACGAACCACGGGTATCCTAGGATAACATTCTGTTCTCCCAGATCAGTGAGGAAGAATCGTAACCAGGTCCGCTGACTCCCCGTCTGCATCTCTAAGTCTGTATAATTTTCTATATCTCCGTTCTTGTTCCTGGTCCCATCGACGTTGTAGACTGGTCTCGGTCTTTCCAGTCGCTTGATGGGGAACCTCATCTCCTTCGCGTACCACATGCTGATAAAATTTTCCGTTGCTCCTGAGTCTAGGAGTGCTATTGTCTCGGCCCTCTTTTTGGATAGATGGATGAATAAACGTAGCTGCATAGATTTTCGTACAGAGAGATACATCCTGTCTGATCCAGTCTTCCTAATCCAGGCCGCACGGATTAGGCTTCCGAAAAATTTCCCTCCTTCGCTCCGAGACGGTTCATCAACTCCTCCTGGTCTTCTGACGAGAGGGTCTCGAGTTGTTGGTGAAGATGATCCACCTTCGAGACATTGGATTCGGTTTCGTTGTCTTCGGGCGTCCAGTCAATGAGCTGGGCGGTGCGTGTGTTCATGCGATGCTGTTTGGTGGGGCATGCACGAGCGAAATGTCCTTGTTGTCCGCAGGTAAAGCACGCACCCTGCGCCCCTCTTTGAGTTCTGTTATCGTCCGTTCTTACGACGTTTCCTCTGGGTGGTCCTCCGCCTCGTCCTCGCCAGTTCCCTCTGGGGACTCTCGTCCGGTCTACATCCATGGGCACTGGTTGATTGTTCCACGCTCTGGGTGCTGTGGTGGAGTTGTAGGGGGTCTGTCCGAACCCTTGTCGCGGTGGTCTAGGATTCTGTGGCTGTTGGGTGCGGTATTGCCAGTTGTTCTGGAGTGGGGGCGTCTTGTGTTGTTGCTATTATTGGGGCGCGTGTACAGAGCGTCAATGATTCGCTGTGACGCGGTGACGTTGATGGCCTTGCCTTCATCTGGTCGTACGTGTGGACTGCTGTATCTTCCAACACCTTTTGTCCACACTACGCGGCAGTCCTTGCAGAAATAACTGCATGGTATTCTGGTCCATCGGGTTGTAACCAGCTTCGTGCGCTATACTCTCGAAGGTAGAGATGTACTCATCTATCTCTGGCCATCTCATCTTCAGCTCCTGTAGTTTGATTCGCGCTTTTTGTGCCTTTTGCGAATCGAGAAAACGATTCTCGAAATTTTGCACGAACGTCGTCCACACTGCGCGTGCATGTCTGCTGGTTGAGTGTGCTCAGCCAATCCAGTTGTTGCTCCGTCCATCGATTGACTTCGGTTCCTTTGATGCAAGTGAGGGCTATAGCCACTCTTTGATGAAGGAGGCTAGAGATGGAACGTTATGATTAACGAGGAAGTACGCTCGGAGTTCTCGTAGGAAGCTCTCAGCTTTGTTCGATCTCCTTCAAAGATCGTTGGCAGAGCTCCCATTGGTTTATCGTCTGCTTGAATGGTTGTTGCGTTGTCCACCTCCTGGGACACCTCCTCCTCCACCTCCTGGTGGTCCGCCTCCTGGTGGGCCTCCTCCTCCACTGGGCCCTCCACCGCCTCCTCCTGCAGGTGGTCCGTTCTTCCCCTGCTTGGTGGTTGTTACGGCGGTCGCTGCGGTCGACATTGTGGCAATATTAGTTGGTTCGGCTGTGAGTGATAAGTCTGCAAGGGCAGTGATGGCTAGGGATAGATCGATGGGTGAGTTCCGAATTTGTTGGTCGAGGGGACTTTCTTCTTCTTGCTATCGGAGCCTTCGCTCCAGTTAACAATGGTAGGGGCTTCTTCGTACGTGTTTACAGCCGCTCCTTCGTGCCGTCCGTTGTATTGGTCAATTTGTCGTGCTCTTTGGTCAAGAAACGGGGACTCTCCTTCGTTTCCCCAGTTGAGAGTGTACCAATGTCGGTTGTGTAAATGAACCGCTCTGATTGCGTTCCTCCTACTCGGATCGCGTATGCTTGGAATGGGAAGGTCTGATCTTCCCAATAGACTGCTGTGTTTTGTAAAGCTCGTTCCCTATCGATGGGAAGTTGGACGTATTGTCTCCCTTCAGGGGCCGTGGTGGGAAAAGAAGTCGAGTCTAATGTCACCGGCGAGAGCAGTGACACTTAGACGTCGTTAGTCTCTACGATTGTAGCAGAATCGTTGACAACTCAGCGGATACGCCCACTACACTTGGTGGGAAATAGCTCTCGGACTCCCTAGTGACTCGTTGACAGTACTTGAATCAGAGTCGACGTTCGGCGTGCCGGCAACTCGGGGCACGCAAAGAATAAAGCACAGAAGACCTAGGAAGGCGAAACAAGCCACAGCTTTCCTAGAGACAATAGACGGAAGTCACTACTCTTTGATAGACAAAGGAGACTTGACTTAGAGTCTCGTCTCCGTATGCGCGTGCGTACATATACTACTGTACATGTGACTACTACGACTACTCGACCGTTTTCCGGTCATTCGGCTAACTTGATTGCTTACTGAGGGGCGTGACAAAGCCCTGACATACACTGACTAAGAGTCCGACCTGTATTACCAACCCCAGGCCTAGACAGGCCTACCACGCCTGGGGGTCTCAGCGCACCTTCACATGCCATCAGCGGTTCTCTTGCCCCCGCGCAAGCCGCTCTGTGACAGATAGCCATTGGGTGGATGAGGCTTCCAAGGGGTTGTCCCCACAAGAACTCCAGTCATTAGCCAGATCCCCAGGTCAAGGGGCATCCTTTTTCATCCTAGGAATGTTTTGGACATAACCAATTCCAAAGATGGTTAGATCCTACTAAGCACTTTCAGCATCCTGGGAATTGTACCCTTTATCATCTGGATCACTCCAGAGGTGCACAGGGTTAATATACACACTTAGGTCCCATATGGCTCCCAGGTTTTGGTTTTGCTTACCTGCTTGGTTTTAGTTTTGGATTTCCAGAAGTCACTACTGTGACAGGGGTGTCCAATGTAACATAACCTAATATTGGGATAATATTCCTAATACTGGGGTGCCAGATAGTCACAACACACATGATGTGTTATGGTGGACAGTTGGGATGCTTATGCTTACTAATCTTTTGTCCATATATGTACATATTTCTCATGGTCCAGCCAGAGTCATCATCACTTCCCCCACCCTACTTTACATACCCTCAATTATGCTCTTGCCACCCCAGACTGCTGTTGTGTTGCCTCAGCTACTTACTAAAGTACTTACACTAATCTGCCAACAGTTTTCATGGCCTACTGCCGCTGAAACATGTCAATCACTGCTGGAAACTCCGCTTAAATAGCCATGTATAAATATGAGAATGGGACCAAAGCCTTAAGCTTGGTCTCTTGTGAATCCTAGACATTCTCAGAGCAATCCTCCAAGTGATCTGAAGCTTCAAAGTCCCTTTCCCATTCCACTTGTGCCCTAGAATGTACCCTAGGGTCTGCTAAAGTGACTTAGTGACACATTTCACTTAATCTACCATATATAGTAAACTGAGTCCCAATTAGGAACTCTTCAAACTCCAACACATACATTAAGTGCTCAGAAAGGCATTGCCTTTCTTCACTTCAGACAGATGAAGGCCACTGAGTAATGGACTTCTCAGTGCTCTATAGAACAACCCCCTCTGCACTAGCAACCCAGCAAGAAGGAGCAGCTCCTTCCATTCATGAGCTTAGTGGCACACCAATGAACTAAGTGCAATACAAGGCATATCAGCACTCCAGACATCACTTCCTTGGGATATGCATCTTAAGTATCCAAATCAACTCCTTCGCACCTAGATCCCCTTCCTCCTCTAAGGAACCAGAGGACAAATACAGCCAGCACCGCCACTAGCAACAGCCATTCTAACAAGGCATTAGAACTCCACAGAAGATGACCAAGATGATGGTCACCAATGCAAATATCATCCTACACATACAGCAGAGG
>WTXH01000391.1:0-20814 GCA_022376555.1 Russula compacta
TGGTCTGCTTTATCGGGGGAGAGATGGAAGCGAATCGAAATCAAGGAGTGTTTCGAGGTTGGTCAGCGCGGACAGACAATCGATCATCGCCTCTGGCGAAGCGTATTGGGAAGGGACTGCCGCCATCTCGTCATTCGACCGAAGCTGGAGAAATCTCAGCGCCGGAAAGGGCTCTTGCATTACTGCCGTAGTAAAGGACTGGGACAAACCGGAAGTTGATCATTATGCTTGAGCGCTGCGCTATAATGATGTTATCCGCGCCCTCCTCCACTGGAGACATCAGGTTAATTCGTCTTATTATGATACGCAAGGCGGTCCAGACAGCTAGCATCTCCTTCGGTCTTCTGTCAGTGCAGAGAAGTTGCAACTTTAGGCGACGCGGTGATGAGGCAATCACATCTCGCCATCGTCGACACACGTGCACTAGTGTATACCACGCCTCTGGCCATTCAGCTTCATCAACATAGAAGTCAACTATTTCCAGGATCAAGGAGTGTCCTGATGTTCGTCCTTTTTTTTCTAAATCCATTTACGTATGTCTCGGGGTGCAGAACCCCATGTGGCACATGCAGAACAATTTACTCTATTTCGAAATTAGATCTAAGGGTGTGTTTACTGAACGCGAGTCTGCTCCCATGGTTGAAACCATCGTTGCGTTACGCGAGAGAAGGGTAGTTGTGAGCACAGGTGGGTTGTGTTGGAAAAACGGGGCGCGCGCGCGAGGAGAAAACGATGGGATTGCCGGTTGGGAGTGGGCAGACGCGCGCACGTCCCAGACATACAGTAGTAACATAAGTACTTATACTATTCTAATTGTATGTACTGTCAGAAACAAGAGTTCAAAGGGGATTAGTAGGGTGCTAAGATAGGCGCGAAACTAAGATGAGCGCGCGAGCTCGATTTCAACAGGTTGTGCCGGGAGACGGGGTGGAAGTGCGGAAATCCTTGCGTGAAATGGGGCCGCTGCTGGACTTCTTGTTGCCGCGCACTTGCGAGGGCCCTTGCTGCCGGACTGAGTGTTCAAAATGGCCCTTCAAATTTACTGCTCACCTTGACTATGTTCGACTCGGGACCCTATTCAGCGGCAAACGACACTCCTCCTCGCATCCGAGCCCTTGACAGTTGGCATAGAAGAGGGGCTAGGTGATGAATAATAATAGTTGATGAAGTAGCTATTCCACAGTAGAACAAACGACCGATGGGGATTGGAGCAAGCCAAACAAAGACTACTCAGCACCAGGCTCGTTTCTCAATAGCGCTCGGAGGGGCCTTTCAATTAGACGTACTTGTTAGAGCTCGTGAGGACAGGGAATTACAAGTTGAGGGATAGATAGAGTGGTCGCTTGCTTTTGTATTACGCCCCTTGTGACTATGATCTTTGGGCCGTGTACTACGCAACCTTCAGATCAGATAAGTCCAGCTGGAGTTCATTCCGCGAATGGCTACTAGCACCAAACTTGGGCCTTCATCAGATATGACACTTTCTCTACAAATACACTAGGGTGACCTGGTGCAACGTGTAGCACCTTAAAGAGGCTATCAGAAATCGATAACAGACAGGCTCACAGATTGCTCATCCTGACAGCATGTGCGCAACTACTCCATGCTGCGCTACCACCCGCACAAGATGCCACTCCTCCGTCCTTGTCCTCGTGATAGGTATTATGGATGCCAACTTTCGCGCCTGCACGCCCATCCATGTCGTCATGTACTCAGTGGCCTTGTCTGCGAGTTAGGAGATCCAGGCGTGGAAGAAGCCCCTGCCCTGCAAGCGCACGCAACTTATCCTCGGTCCTCTTCTACGAGTTGAGTATGTCAGGCTACAGGCGCAGAGAATATCGGGCGGAATTTTAGGAGCACGGAGAACATGGCCTAGAATGCGCCGGGCAGTCTGCGAATCCGATGATGGTGTTTGCACCACTGTTCACAGCTTGCACTCATTTTCTTTCTTCGTCTTTCTTGACAATACATTTCCTGTTAGGGAATATCTGATCATTGAGAGAATAGTGCGCACTTGATGCGAACTGCGATAGAAGCAAAGGAGTTGCAAAAAGTTGTTCCCATCCCGGGCGCTACCGTCTGTCCGCCTAAGAGCGCAGCGCGCCAGATGGCGGATGCCGAGTGCGCGCTCACGCTCATTAATAAGATTAGTTCATCTAATCAGCAACATTGATCTCTGATGGCAATGGCCAACAACTCGAACGACGCCGACATTCGAATCATCATCGACGGGCTCGCTCATTTGAAGCCGCCCACTCTGTCCCACTCTGTCCATCGTGAACAGTGTACCCAATGCTTTGATTCCCAGGTGCGGCCTGATCCAACATCATCACACCCAGTGTCACCGCTCACCTTCCCTCCTTCCGCCGCAGGACGACCCTCTTGGGATCGATGTTTGCCTCACCTGCTTCAATGGCGGCTGTCCCTCCTCAGAACGCCGCCACGCATACACCCATTACCAAAGGACGGGCCACCCCTTCGCCCTCAATGTCAAGCGGCGTGCACGCCCCAAGCCCAAGCGCGTGCGTCCACCAATAATCTACCGGATGATCGAAAGACTGACCAGAGAAACACGCAGGATGACAGCGACGCGGAACCACCGGCGAAAATGACGAAGCTGGCGATTGTCGAGGAGCGCGAGGAGGACAAATACGAGCATATCCTCGCACTGCGGCATTATCGCACTGCGGCCACTGCGGCCACTGCGCCGCCGGACTCCTCTACCGTCCTCGTCCCGACGGAGGCTATCACGGGTGCCGACTCGCGCATCCGTGCGCTCATCGATGGCGTCATGCAGTCACTCTCGTCTGCGCGGCAAGAGGAGGTCCAGGCATGGGAGGAGGAGTTCCTGCCGTGCGAGCACACGCTCACGCTCGCGCAGCTCACCGCGGGCCACATTCCGGCGGCCGGTGCGTGTGCCCCCTCCCCTCTCCTCCTACCTGTACAAATTAGATTGAAAATCTGCTGCGGGGTTGGGGTGCCAAAGGGTTGGCTCATTGTTCGAGATGCGACCTGAAGGAGAACCTCTGGCTCTGCCTCACCTGTGGTGCACTTGGCTGCGGGCGCCAGATCCATGGCGGCCTCGGTGGGAACGGACACGCGCTCGCGCACTTCAAGGAGAGCGCGCACCCTGTCTGCGTCAAACTGGGGACCATCACGCCCGAAGGTCACGCCGGTGAGGCCCAAATTGCCTTTTTGTATAATATTGGCACTACCATCTAACGATGGGTGGACCAGATATACATTGTTACGCGTGCGACGAATCGCGAATCGACCCCGAGCTCGTTCTCCATCTCGCCAATTTCGGCATCAACGTGCAGACGCAGAAAAAGACGGAAAAGTCGATGACCGAGCTGGTACGTTTGTCGTTCCTTTGAAAACAGGAGCTGAGTCGGGACGATATCAACTAGCAAATCGAGCACAACCTCAAATTTGACTTTTCTCTTACAGACGAGGCGGGGAATGCGTTCGAACCTGTCTTTGGGCCCGGCCTGACAGGTCTGCAGAACCTCGGTAACAGGTGTGTCCCTTTTCTTGTAGCAGATCAGAAAAGGTGTCACACCCAAGAACAGCTGCTACATGTCCTCTGTACTCCAGGCTCTCTTTGTCCTTCTGCCTTTCCAACAACGCTACGCTGCCCCCCTCGCAGTCCAGCACTGGTCCAAGTGCGTTGAGCCCCTCCCGGCATCTTGCCTCGAGTGCCAGATGTACAAGGTCGCAGACGGGCTACTCTCCGGGCGGTACTCGCGCCCGCGACGCACCGATACGGACACGGCGCTGCAGAACCCGCTCGTCGGTGTTGCCGGCGCCGGCGCCCCAGCGACGACGCCTCAGCCAGTCTTCCAGGAGGGCATCCGGCCCATCACGTTCAAGACGCTCATCGGGCGCGGGCACGCAGAATTCGCGACGATGCGGCAGCAAGACGCGGAGGAGTTTTTCACGCACCTGCTTACTTCACTCCGGCGCCACGCCCGCCCACACCCGCGCCGCGGCGGCGTCGGCGAATCGCCGCCGCGGTCAGAACCGACGGAGACGTTTGCGTGGGCTCTTGAGCGGCGCTTGCAGTGTACGGCGTGCGCCGGCGTGCGATACCGCGTCGATCCGCACGACGTACTGAGCGTTCCCGTGCCGGCGCGCGAAAAGGGGCGTGACGCGGAGGGAAAGGTAGTATACGAGGACGTTGCGCTGACAGAGTGCATTGATGCCGTCATGGCCGTCGAGGACCTCGAGTACAATTGCCCCAGTTGCCGCAAGGACGTCAAGGCGACACAGTAAGTGCCGAAGCGGCGGAAGTAGCAATTTGCGCGCGTTGTTGCTGAGAGCCAAATCGCTAGGCAGGCGCGGTTGGCGACCGTCCCGGACACACTTGTCGTCCATGCGAAAAAGTTCCAGCTCATAAATTGGGTCCCTACTAAACTTGGTAGGTGGCTCGAGAGCGTCTCTGGGACTCGTCTGTCGCTGAATAAATGGCCGGTGAATCCCCTATACAGACATCCCGATCATCCTCCCTGATGATGACACCATCGTACTCGACCAATACCTCGGAAAAGGTCTTCAACCTGGCGAGACAGAGCTCCCAGAGGACGCGGCAGGTGAGCCGAGACTCTGTGAGAGTTGTTGATTAATGAACGCCAACACTGAGCAGCCGCACCAAGTCTACCCGAATTCAACCAAGCAGCGCTTTCCCAGCTTGAAGCGATGGGCTTTCCGCTGATCCGGTGCCAAAAGGCGCTGCTCGCGACGGGCAACAGCGATCCCGAGGCTGCGATGGAATGGCTCTTTGCCCACATGGAGGACCCAGGCAGGCTTTTCCGCGCCTCACCCGACCTCTTGTGCTGACACCGCTGGGAACACCGCTGGGAATATGCGCAGATATCGATGCTCCCATCTTTCAGACCGCAAGTCGCAAGAGCGGTCCCGATCCGAGTCCTGAACAGATCGGCGTGTTGGCGGATATGGGCTTTTCGCCTGCGCAAGCGAGGAAGGCTCTGCGCGAGACTGTATGAGCGGCTCGTCGTTCTATACAGTCCACTCATACTGACTAATTGATTCGTTCGCTCTTTCCCTTTTTTTATATGCGACGGAAACACGCAAACGCCCGCAGAGTGGAGACCCAGAGCGTGCCGTCGAGTGGCTTTTCTCGCATCCAGATGACACGGGAGAGGAAGAAGAGGAAAGAGGAAACGCCTCTGGCAAAAAAAAGGAGGTATCCTTCCCCGGATCTCGCGCACTACCCGCGCGCTACCGCTTGAGGGCATTCATCTCGCACAAGGGTCCATCCGTCCACTCGGGCCACTACGTCGCACACATTCGCACTCCGGCGAAGGATGGTGGCGACGACGACTCTTGGGTGCTCTTTAATGATGAGAAGGTTGCCCGTGCGGATTCGGAGAGTGTCCGTGCGCTCAAGTCCCTAGCGTATTTGTACGTGTTTGAGAAGGCGGCTTGAAAAGTGCGAGATGCGAGGACGATGTATGCAAAGTAGAATGGAGAATGGATCATGTAAGTTTCGTTGTCCAGAGAATGGAATGGAGAGCAACACACAAGAGCACAAGAGCGAGTCATGTGGGCCGTCGATCATATAACCAGATAACCAGATCTTCTGCAGTGCGTCGGGCAGCTGTAATCCCTCGTAGGGTGCCTCTCCTCGAGTCGTACAGAGAGAGACCGAGACAATACAGGGCACTTTCCTGCATCTGTATTTACCTTCATGCACCCACCTGTGATGAGAACTGGTGTTGTTGCAATGGCATGCCTGTAACTCCTGTCGTGTAGAGCACCTGCGATCCCAACAGGAAAAAAATATTTTATGCAAATCGATAACTACGTGCGGTCAAATTGACTCTCACTTGCGTTTAGTGCGCGCCAGAGTTGCTTTGCTTTGGGGGGTAAAATAAAAACTCAATTTGGGGAATACCAAGGATGCAAATCGCACTGCTTTTTGCTTTGGAGGAGCAAAACACCAATAATTTTGCGGCACCCGCGCGCTTTTACCATTTACCATTTACCCACTCTCAGCTCCACCTCCGGCCTCCGTTTTTGTTTGCAACCGGACATGCGCCAAGACGTCCAGCCCAGACGTCAAGTGAGCCCCCCAAGATCAGAGACAAAACTGATAACAGGTATCCGTTTCGAGTTCGAACCAGAATAGGGGGCGTATCATGTAAGTCGAGAAAATTGGAATGCCACGCCACAACAGACAACCACAACCCCTGTAGCTGGTCTCTGCTCCGCTGTGATCTCTGATGCCACTCTTGGCGCTCCAACCCACAGGAACAAAGTTGGTGCGTATGCGTATAGTAGGTTAGGCAAGTCACCCCCGGCGTGAGCCCGAGTGCAGTCTCCGGACTCCTGACAACACATGGGATGACATCATATCCCCGGGAAGCCCCTACGACGGTTCTGTGCTTAGCAGGACTGGCGTTGGAGTTTTCGTCGATCTGGAGTTTTTGGGGTTGCAAATACGCGCGGTACAAAAGACAAGCGCACAGCAACGTATCGATCGGCTTCCCATTTGAGTTTCTTCATTTTCTTGATGATGGGCACGGCCAGACCCAGTCAAGGCGATGCAGACAGTCTCTCCTCCTGCCTTGCGCGGACCTGACCTGCACACACAGCATTAGGTAGTATCCAGACCGTGTACTTCAGGCTTGAACTCGAGGCGATGGGATTACCTTTTATAGGCGGTGATAGGCGATAGTCGGTCACAGTGGGAAACAGCTAGGCAAGTGGTGCCAACGTGGAGCCGAATAAAGGGACCCCCGGGTGCGGTACGTCGCGCTCAAACTTGAACAACTAAACTTATCTACCGCATGTTCCATGTCTCCCTGAGCCACGATTTCGGAGAGTCCTTTTCTATCTTGCCATTGACAGTCAGGGTTTTCTCCTCATAACGGAGGAGTGACAAGAATTGTCATGCTCTCAGAATCCATCTCGAATCTGAGTCGTCCGACAAGGCCCCACCTGAATGGCATTCACTGGTTAGTAACACTTGGGGGGATTAGTTTGATTGGTCCCTGGCGGCGTGCGAGCACATGTGGGTTGCATCACGTTCGAATTTCAGATCACATCATCCCATCAGCAACACTATATGCATTGCCAACTGTTCCCTGAGGAAAGTAAAAATGAGTCATCATCTTCCCGTTCTTATGTATACAGGCATACGAGGATAACTCCCAAGAGATGCGAAAAAAAAGGAGAAAGAAAACTCGAATGATACTCTTTGTGTTTGGGACCCAAGGCATAACAGACTCATGCGTTCCTGTTGGCACACTCCCCGCAAATGGCACAGGGGCAGGTCTAATATATGTCACCACACTGGAGGAGATCGGGTTGGGATAGTGAGGATACGCAGCTGGACGGTGATGTTCCCTCAATGGGTAGTGCCACAGTCGTTATATGAAGAGAGTGAATACAGTACCGTACCGCGTCATATGATACATAGCGTCCTCAAACGTCAGATTGGAATCGGTTGAGCCTACAGTGTCGTCTATATCACTCGGGCGCTCTTCATCTCCTTCACTTTGTAGGTATCCTTGAAGGGCCTGCAACGTTTGGTTCATCGCTAAAGAAGAGTTAGGAAGGCAGATCAGGAAGGAAAAAAAAAGGAGACAGCTGAAAGTCAACTCACAAAGCTTCTCTTAAGACTTCCGCGGGTATTATAGGTGCAGGGAGCAACTCGCCATCAGGTGAAAGTTTTGGCAAGATCTGGAGTCTATCCCTGCCGCGCAGGTAGTCAATCCTACGTGGGCCCTGGCCCAACTCTTCTTCTGTCATGCATCTCTCTCTAAACGCGTTGTCGACCGCGGCCCGCTCCTCAGCATTTAATCTGGTCCATTCGCGTCTGCGCGAGAGCTTCCTCACGTCCTCGTGGATCGTCCTCAGCACGTCTTGAACGGTGACGCCGGTGCCCGGAGAGTCGCTAGATGCTTGAACGGTAATAAGTTGGGGGTATCCTTGGTGGTTCTCCAACTTCAGCGACATCATAGGCGGGTGTGTGGCGGCGGAAGATATTTCTTCGTTCGGAAGATCGTAATCGTGTTCAACGGGTTGATTGGCGATATCGAGTTTGAGAAGGTACTTTGACAACACAGGGTGCAGGACAAGCGGGACCAGCTCTCCCTAGGTCACGGTCATGAAGTGCTCCAGTTCAAAGGAAAGAGAGTCGTACGTCAAATTCAACTTCCGCGTAAAAGATCACCTTTGCCTCTTCTGGAACCTCTGGTTCCTCATCCTCGTGCAGGATTGCAGCTGCCAGATGGGCATTCAGTTCTTTCGCGTTTCTAGTAGTGATGCACGACATATACCGCCGTTCTCAATGAGCACACCAATCTCGTTTTGACGCAAAAACCCCTCCACTGCGTCCGCCGTCATGACGTCCTAAGGAGGCATTACCAGGTGTCTTTGAGGATACAATACGAGATTTTGATTTGGACTTTGACGCACCACCTCCTCAACAAGCTGAAGGTCATCATCATGAGCAATGACTATGGTTTTTTCATTTTCCGGGCATTTCTTATAGAGGGCACTAAGTAAGAGCTAGAGCAAAGCTGAAGGGACAAGCACACAAACCTCTGCGATATAGTCTAACACGCCGATGAGAGGGTCGCGATACTGAAAACGAGGCGTCATTCTTTCACCACTTCAGAGTATGAGGTTTACTTACATGTGGAACATCCGGAACTCGCGTCACCTGTATCTCATCTTCTCGTCGGTCATCAGGATCGTCGGGAAGGGGTTCTGCTGCACCCTTGAGTCTAGTCCATAGGAAAACGCGCTTTGCTCGAAAGCCTCGGATAAACACACATTGATTCTGACGTAGATTACCCTTTCAAACGTGCGAAGAAAGGATCAGTGAATGAAGCGGCGAGGTGGCCAAGAGAACGAACTGCGCCTTGGTGACTGCTGTCTTGATATGCCACACCGGGACCGATCTCGCGCCAATCGAAACTTGCCCCACCACCACCGTACGCTTGGGACCTCAGGGAAATCTCTGCATCGTTGATGCTGTCGACAAATGCAGCGACCCCCCATGAGGTAACCAAGGTACACCCAGAGACGAGGATGAGTTCTTCCATGCGTTCGACGTATCCTTGTCGTTGTGCAAAGGTAAACCAGCTTTCCACATGGTCTCGGATGTAGTCTTCGAACACCTTGGTGCGGATAACGTCTTCGCGGGTGCCATCGTGAGGAAGCGTCAGAAATGCTCCTTGCCTCTTCCTGCACTTATACGTGGTGCCGGCGGAACTTGCAAGAACTGTCAACTGCAGCTATCTAAGACCGAATGACCACTCACTCATCAGGGTCGGCGGCCATGGTATTAGCCATATCCGAAGTGGAGGTCACATGGCGTGAGGGGTAATCCCCTTTGGAAAACCTGGATACCCGTGTGTTGATGAACGGACCCAAGTCCAAGCGGGTGTAAGGCTCTGGTTCGCAAAGTATTCGATTCAAGGGATCGTCCCATTCAAGCAGCACGTTGAACATGCGATAGAAACAGCCTTCCTTTACGTAACCCATGTCGCCGACCGAGACTTTGTTGTACACGTTGGAAGGATCCGGGTCCCATAACGCATGACCGTAATATAGAGACGTGAGTTGATCCCGGTAAACATCGTAGGGTGGCAACGGCATAATGGGATGTAGGTAGGCGAAGAAGCTAATAATAAGTTAAGAGGGTAGTCGGCGCAATCGTCAGGTCGTTCTCACGATACCATACAAGCGCCAAAATAACGGTCTGCTATCGATGGATCCATGGGCGTTGCAACCGATACCAAGAACCGCTATTTTTCTCATGACCCGTCGAATGTCAAGCCGTGATTGATTCACCTGCGTACGTTGGCATACCGCTGGCACCATAACCCTAGTGTCCACGGAGCCGAGGGGCTGATGGTCAGTGCCGGGAGTCTGCCAGTCAGGTAGTTCAGGTAGGTAGCAGGTGGCATCCACGAAGGCACGTTGGCACCATGATACATAAGTATGTCGCATTTTTTTTTTCAATCGAGGACTGCCTACTGCCCCCGAAAGCTGCACACTTTGCGTGGGGCGCTCAAGTTGCCGGCCGAGGTCGCCCTCGGAGCGGCCCAGTTGCGGCGGCCGAGCGAAGCGGGTCGCGTGTGCGGCGTGACCTCGGTGTTTTTAACTTCAGCTTGGCAGCTTCGTATTATGTCATCAATACCCTTATCTGGTCTGCAGCTGCTGGCCGCGTTTGTTGACTTGCCACTTAGGACCGTGGTTCAGTATCGTGTGGCGTGTGTACATGCTGTTATTTTGTTGTCCCCACCTGGCACGACCGGATGACAGTGCCTGGGAAGTGGCTATGTCGATACATTGTGAGGTCTCATTTCACTTAAACTACTACCATACTCAACTCTCTTAGGGCGGTGTTCCGAATCCGCTGGGGAAGATCTGTGTCTCGTGACGGCTTCCAAATGTCAAATCGACATTTCAAACTCAGCCAGATCTGATGCCTTTTCGGTGGTTTTGACCCCTTATTACTGATTACTGTGACCCCCTAGAAAAAAAATCCCTCAGAAATGGTGAAAATATGAATCATCTCTCCACGTGTGAGGTAGCTACCTATAGAGTTCTAGTTTGCCATCAATGACATGATTTATAGCAGCGGAACAACTGACCGAGACGCCAGTATTCTTTTTGTGCTTGTGCAACTCACGTGTTAATTTCATTGGTCCTGTGACGACGAGGTTGAGTTACCAAACTCAGAGTCGCTTGGGCAGCGGGAATGACGCCTGCTCTGTGGGGATAATGTTTCGTTGATGGCATTTTTTATACGAAACATTTCAGCATCGTGCCCTCCCACACGAGGCTGCTGTCAATTGTCAATCTTTTTCAAAAGTGCTGCTTATTGGTCCTGTGTGAAATCACCGCACGGCTCAGGGATGTGGCGGGTTCGAGAATTATCTGCTCTAACGTAACATAATGTTCTCACTCCCCTCCTGATCAACCAATTGGTGGACTCGGAGGCACCACATTCAGTGGGTGCCAGTCGTCAGTCGTCAGTCGTGGCACCACGATGGGAATTCGCGCCAACGCGCTCCAGCCCCCAGTTATTTAAGCTCACCGCAAAAGTCTGCGCCCTTACCCTTGTCCGCCTCCTTCCCCTTCCTTTCTGAACCCTGACCGAAGTTGTTCCTTTTTCTTTTTAATTTTCGCCATGGATATGTTTAGCAGGTAGCCATAGGTGAGCAAAGCGTATTTACTCGTCGAAATGATCTGCTGCACAGGCTGACGAAAGTATCCGGATCCACCGGGTCCAAGAAGATCTCATTTGGCCGGATGTTGTATTCGGTTTTTTGACGTTCGTTCGTCTCTCGTCTCGCGACCTGGCTCCCATTCAACAACATGAAACCCCCCCCCTGTTCAACTCGGGCGTGCGACAACACTTGGTCAATACCTCTTGAACCTGCGCCATCGTTCAGCAATACTCATCAACCATGCTGTCAAAAAACGACAATCAATTTCTTTTTTGTGTCGGTCATTCTACTTTGAACTCCCGCAGAGATTCGATGTCCTCCAGACGAGATCCCACCACTAGTAGCTCTGTGATGCCAGTTCCATGCTGTGTGTTTACTCCAGTTGCGTACAACTATTCCATGTCCCACTAATAATTTGTCCAGTGATCGTTCCACCGCCCCACCACCCGACCATCTTTCACCTTTCACCTTTTTCCCGGGAGACTCAATCTCCGATTCGCCCTCTCGGCGCCCCTAAGACATGCGGAGCACCCTAACTCGGCACTCGATCATGCAATAAAACGTGCTTCATAGGGCGGTCTCGATACAATAATCAATCAGTCCTTTTAATTCGTCCCAGGGGGAAAGATCGAGGGTGGCAAAAATCAACTAAGCAAGACCAAATACCGGCAGAGGTTAGGCAAACCGCAACCGAGAGTTGGCATTAAGTGCAGAGTACTTTAATCTACTTCCCTGCTAAAAATACATAGTTAAGCTACGTCCAGTGTTTGTCCGAGGATACAGTGTGTGTACTGATAGCGAGAGATGAGATGGGATTAGCACCGGCGGGACATATGAAAGAGCAATGATATACAACCCTAAATACAACGAATAGGGGCAAGGGTGAATGGATCTCAAAAGAGTGTCTTGGTACTCTCGTAGGGCGTTCTCAGGTCAAGGGAAATATCCTGCCCATATACTCCGGCGACAATGCCGTCCGTAGCTACGGGGCCATCTTCCTCATAGCCGTTACTTTCACTGACGTGGCCCAGAAGCCCGGGACGCATCATTGCTGCGTAGTCTTGTACGAGGATGCGCGGTGATGTGGGAAAGCCTACACCAGGTGGATGGCGGACATCGACGGAGCTGTGCGGCGTCATGGGTGACGCTTCCGATTCGGACATTAGAGGAAAACAGAGACTCCCACTACCTGCGGACGATGCGGGTGATGCGGGTGATGCGGCTGCAACGCCCTGCTCCTGCGGTTGCCTTTGCCTCTGCTGCTGCGCCGATATTTGCAATCCACGGCGCAGGGCAGAGGGCATGGTGGAGGCACGCTTGCGGGTTTTCTGTCCTTCCGCAGCTGGGGGCTGCGACCCGTCAGGGAGTGTCGCCTTGGGTTTGTTGGGCCCACGCATGCGGCGCTCGGCGGCGTAAGTGCAGACCAGCCCGCGCTGGAGACACCGCTGGCATGTTGGATGGTCGCCTGAACACTGCAAGCGGGGAGAAGCGTTCGTGAATAAGGAAGGACGAGGAGGGCAGGAAAACGAGGCAGACCTTTGCCTTGCGCGCGCGGCATTTTTCGCAAGCCTGGGCGGTTCGGATCCGAGGGTGGTCAGCCGCCCGGGAGAACACCCCTGTTGCAGGGTCTAGCGAGCCGGCACCACCCCACGAGCGTGGTCGTTGACCGAGGTCTGTGGTTGCGCTGTCTACGTGTTGTTCGTGAAATGTTGGTGGACCTGGAATTGGAGACTGTTCTGGTGGGGTATGAGTGAGTGCCGAAGAGTTTGCTGTTGGTAGTTGATACCGCGGCTGTGGGTGGGAAGTATAGGTGAGGTCGTATATGCGCGAAATCCCCCTTCGTAGAGCGGTTGGTTGTGTGCTGGCGTCGTCAGAGAAGGGGTCAACTACCCATGGGCTAAGGGGCATGGGCGGGGGTTGGGGAAGGCGAGACAGGTGGGGGGGAAGGCCCTGAAGTGTTTGGTTGTGTCCCTCGTAATCCTGTGGGAAAACAGGGTAAGCCGCGGCCGGGCGAGGTTGAGGCTGTTGTAACGCGGGAGGCGGAGCAGTATTGCCAAGATGGGAGTGGCGTTGCAGTGGCGGCTCCTGTAGGGAGTATGGGCGCGGAGGGGACCTTTGCGCCTCTAGGGGAGGGTCACTAGGGGCGTACTGTTGTTGGACAAATGGAGGCGAGGGGTGCGGCGGCTGCGTGGCCCTGGAGCGCCCCCCTAGGTCTGGGAGGTTAGCATAGAAGGGGGACTGCAAAATGTCGAAGGACGCGGCGTTGTGCGCGCGGTGAGTGGGCTGCTGTGTATGCATGCGGCACTGTTCGATGCTCCTGGAAGGCGGAAGTAGCAAGCAAATGGGAAGGGAAACTGTACGATGAAATGCGCGGTAGCTTATTGATATAAATACAGATCTTGAAACGAAAAAGGTATCCGACACTTCCGAGGAGAAAACGAAAAATAAAAACGCAGAAATGGAAAGTTGGGCCTCGACGCGACCTTAACCAAGCCAAGCATGTCCCCCTCGCTCGATCTTGGGTGCCTCGTGAATTGATGAGTAACTGAGACGGTGTCCATGACCAATTGTGGAATGGAACCGCCACATCCCAAGGCTGCGCACCCCCGCACGCAGCCCAGCGCACCTCATTTCCACTAATAGGGTCGACCTACAGCTAAAATTACCGGTTCTTTGACTGATTGGGCCGCCATGCGTTTCCTAATCTTTGAATTGCCAGACGCGAGTCTAACCTGGATTTTTTGAACCCAGCGTGCAATCACCAGGGCCGGTCCGCAACGGGCCGTCGATGTGGTCCTGCCGCGCGACTTCGCCCCTGAGACCGTGCCGTGCCGATCTTTGCCATGATACTCTCACGCATTAACAATGGCTTGATTTCCTATGTGCGGTCATCGGCCGCCACACAAAACAGCTTGGTGCGAAGAGAATGTGCGATCGCGTCGGTCGCTCTCCATTAAAAATGGTAGAATTCTCTTGTCGAGCCACTCCAGGGAGGCTTTGGTCCGCTTGCATCGTGGTATGTCTGCGTCCATAGCGAAAATCTCATCAAGATCTCCATCTGCCGATCGTTGTGTTTTTCAAACTGAGAATCAGATTTAGGGGTTTAACTCGAGTGTCATTTAAGCGCGTATTGACCCCAGAGCATATCCCCGGCCGGTCAGTTGACTCCAATGATGACTGAGAACATGAGAATGGGGACTGGGTCATACAGGCACGATTTGATTACGGTTTATAATAAAGAGGAGCTAACTGGTAATTCATTTGTGCTGGGCAAGTCCAGAGATTCTCGATCGTCAACCGCCTTATGCCAGTTCTTCTGCCCAGTTAGCGCACGCTTCTCTCCCTGTGCGACATTTCTCGGTCGGCCAACTGAAGTATTGAACCTAGACAGCTATCCTGGTCAATTCCCTCTGTTTGCTTCAACTTTGCCCCCCGCATGGTTCCACGCATGACAGAGCAATCTATCCTATCCAGGCGTATCAGGGTAATGGCTAGTAGAACTTTTGCAACGTGACATCAACATCATGATCATTCGAGTCCCTTCTAATAGTAAATTACTGAGGGCCTCCGGCCTGCCGCAAGGCATTACGCGGTATCCGTGTGCACACCTCCACTCGTCTCGTC
Source organism: Russula compacta (assembly GCA_022376555.1). Lineage (NCBI taxonomy): Eukaryota > Fungi > Basidiomycota > Agaricomycetes > Russulales > Russulaceae > Russula > Russula compacta. The sequence goes on from WTXH01000391.1 coordinate 14,838, forward strand.
AAATCGAGCACTTCGGCCATCTAGACATCATTTAACTGGATTTGGATTACTGTTTCACCCGAAGCCACAATTATGGTATAATTTATCCTCGTGGTCGGGCCTCGATCGGAGGAATAGGCTACTCTTTTCACGAGCTGCCATTGTTGATATCATGCTCTGTGCAAATCGTCGTCCCTGAGCGGCCTGAACAACGGTTAGAACTCACATCATCCAACACTCTTGATCGATCGCTCTTGCTCATTGTTGAAGTCTCACAATAGGAGCATGCCTTCTATTTACCCTAGTTCTTTCAAGAAAGAGAAGGTAGCAAGAGCACGCCGAGTGGGAGGCACGTTTTACATATGTCTTGTGATTGTCTAAAAATAGGTTAAGATAAGTTCGAGTAGGCTGAACGAGCCACGGGGTCAGTCTTTTCGATTTCTGATAGAATTTATGTCAAAGGTCGTGTTGTTGGTCAGTGGATGTGTGGGCGCTCTCCCCCTGTGAGCCCGCAACATCCGCCCTAGTCAGCATTTGACAGCGATAAGTACGGGATGGTATTATGATGCTTAAGGAAGGCACTATCTCCAAACTTGTTACGCTTCCTGTCTCACATTAAAGTTTGAGACATGGCGGTGTTGTGACCAGAACGCAGAATTGGTGACAATAAACCGGAAAACATGCTTTCTCTGCGTATGGTTCTGGATGGGCGATATCGGCCGAATACGGAATTCTGGACAAGGTCCAATGAAATCCACGTTCAGCTGGCGCTTGTCCCAACCAAACTCGGCAAAATATCGCTCTATACTACAGCGCCTCAGCGCTTCTAGGTTGCCATCAAGTCTCAAGACCTGTTCAACTTTCCATATTTCTGTTCGAATTGGTCTTTGCTGGCACTTGGCACTTCTGCGTCATTCTCGGATACCGTTCTCGAGTTCGGGACACCGAGAGTGGGAGAATCATGCCAGTACATGTACAAAGGGGTTCAAGGTTCGGAGTTGTATTCATCGATCTGGGTCCTTGGCGATATTAATGAATGCCTTGGGTGAGGCTTGCGTGAGGGCGCACCAGCAACAGTTTGCTGGCATCGGTTGGTTTTTTCACCGCGCCAGATCCGGGGAGTGGCTGCCCATACCATACTCATCTCGGACTCTTCCGTGGACTAGGGTCCATTCAGTAAGGCAAACTTACGTACTGTATATAGTGTACGTACGTCGCTAACTTGTCGGCAAATCGCTCTTTCAACCTTTCAACTCACTAAGCGGTTGCCGCGGAGTCACCAGAAACGACATCATCAACAACGACAACAACATCAAGATCCAGTCGCTCGCTGTCCTCTCGTCATCTGACCCAGTATTTTTTTAACCTCTCTCTGAAATACTTGTCGCGGTAAAAAATATACGGCCGTGGTCGATGTATCCCAGCTACTTTTCCGGGAAGGGGGGGTCCCTTGCCTAAAATTCTGTATTCCTCACCTGCGTTAGGCCAATTAGTTCCTTAGCTCCGCCTCTGAGCCCACAGCGCTGCTTCCTCAGTAGACAGTAATCGTTAGCTTTCCATGATCGCTCGTTGCTGCATGAAGCTCCGAGTAGAATCCAGCGCGAGGGGATAAGAATGTGTATGCACCTCATCTGTTGTCCTTCCCGTCGAATTCGAGTTATCCGACCCCTGATCTGTCTTACCGTGAAAGGGTCCCTTATCTATACAGTAGTATCTTTTGGACATTTAGGATATCAATTCAATTAACGAGACTATCTTTAGGCTTGACGAGCCTGACGCAGTGCACTGACCGTCGGGTGGCTGCACCGCGCATGTCAGATCCTGGGCGAGTGGAGGTGGAGATGGAGATACGGCGCCTGGCTGCTTATTCGCTGTCATCGTGTCACCGACACGTGCTTACATGCTTACACTTACCAATAAATCCCTAATTTTCAATTGACCGCTCTTCTGCCTGCTACAACTTGTCAGGTCGTGTAGGTGCACGCCGCATACCGCACAATCCGTGTCCACTGCCCTCCCAGTCGCCCGTTGACTCTCTTCCCTCTACAATCATAATCGTGTTGATCACTCCCGCTCACGCGCTCGCACTCCTTCCCTCGTCCACCATCCACCACTTTTTTTCTTGGCCGCGATTCTGCTTACCTCATCTTCACTCTTTACACTGGTGTTATCTTTCTCTTTACTCTTCGCCTTTTTTTGTTCGCATCTTTGTTCTAACCGCACTGTACTACGTAGCATTGTCTGTGTTACTTGCCTCTCTTTGACACCATATTCTTCTAGGTTGAATAGCTCCACTTAGGATCGAAATGCGTGTTCTCTAACACTTTCCTTTTCGCCCCCAGGCCTCTTTTTATTTTTCGCTTTCAGCCCTCATTATCGATCCTGCTTCCTTCGGTCACTGCCTCATGACTCAAAAGCGATCTCATGGGGTTTCACCTCTCTTGCTTCGCCCATTCCTGGTTGGTAAAGAGAAAAGTTCCTTCCAAATTTACACTAGCACAAGGGTATACAGTACAACTTCCATCGCTCTCTGTTTGTTGGGTGTACGCTACAGATTCCGGTTCTTCAAATAGGAATGTCAATACCCCGGTGTTGTTAGCGACCTGTCAGCAACTCGCGAACGACGCAGGCCCTCTGCAGTCGAACGTATCGTAACATAGCTGAATATGAGCAGCCTAACAAAAACATTGAGTTACCAGGCATGGGACGGAAAAACTGCTAGACGTATACCTCAAAGCATCGACCGTACACTTCGTTGGGGCGCCAATTGCAGCTGCGTTGACGAATCCTCGCCATGGAGAAACGTCTCCATAATTCCCGCACCCAATCTGCTACTCGCCTCGCTAAACGTTTGCAACGTGCCAATGAACTTGTCCCACTTCTCGTCCGACACTATCGGTGCGACGACATATGGCGCAACATCCATCCGTGCGAGGTACTCCTCTAGACGCGAAAAGACTGCCTCCATTGCGAGTGCCTCACGTTCCCGCAGCTTGGCACGAGTCATACCCAGACACTCAACGTACCAAGCTTCATCCTGCAACACTGACGCAACTTCGAACAGGTCGAGAAGCGGGCTATCTACCTGCGTCGAGCGTGCCGCATCGTACGCTATGCGGTGGCCGATCGCCTGTATGAGTAACAATGAGCGCGGAAGGATCTCCCGGTCATACACCGCGCTGCGGTGACTCGATACTGCGGCGAGGGTGGCACGAAGCTCTGAAAAGAGCCCCTTCTCGTGTCGCGCAAGGAGGCTGTCCGGGTAGCGTGGTGGTTCTAATGCGTAGCGTCCAAGAAGCAGTTCTGATGTAAGACCTATTACGCAATAAGTGGGTAAGAGAAAAGTCACAAATGATGAAGGGAAGAACCCACGAATAGAAATTCCTAATAGGTCACCCTCAGCGATGGCGATCCCACGCATGTCGGACTGCGGAAAACACCGCGTGAGCAGCACGAGGCAGCGTCGGAGAAATGGTTCATACATGCATCGCGGGGAGCTGGTTTGCTTCGAAGAGGCCCTGCGCTCCGCACCGATCTCCGAGTGTAAGGTTTGCTGCTTGAGCTGTTTGAATCATCGCCACCTTGTATACCGTGGCAACTGCATGGCGCACACGTGGATCTAGCGATGGGTCCATAAACCATGTAACGGCTTGCTTGTGCATAGCCTGGAGAACGAATGCCTGGGCAATGGCGGTCAGGATCGGCTGTTTTTGCGTCTGGAAGGAGATAATTGGTTTTGATATCCCACTCGCATCAACAACATGCCGTCGCAAGCTGTAGCGTGCGGTGATGTATGATGCGACTTGCAGTGAAGGAATACCAAGGGAGCTCAGGGCAATCGTGCCAATGGCAACACGGTAGATTTTGGAAAAAAATGATGTGCGAGGGTCGGTAGGCTTCTTAATACTTCCGAGGAGCGCGGATGGGGGTAGTCTTACGTGATTAAAATATGTTAGCGAATGGTTGAGAGGACGCGAGCCCCCACGGGGAGGCAAGACCCTAGAGGTAAAAAGTAGTTTGTTAGGCGGGTTGGCTGTGAAAGCGGATTGTTGCGAACTTGATCGTGACCCCAGGAGTCGTGGACTCTCCGTTGTGCAGTTGAAGGACAAATGGCTTTATCCCATGATCTTCCCCATGAACGATAGTCCGCGCGAATACGATAGAAATGCAAGGAAAGCCTGGGCTAACTGGCGATGTTGGTGGCATGTATCTGGAAATCATTAGACACGGGCAATTGTTCAGTTACTTGTTGACTTACTTCGCCGCTCTCGGTGATGCCGTATGGAGATCAAAGCACCCGTCAGGGAGTACTGTCGCAGTTGTTTCTAGGTGTATAACATCCAGACCATGTCCCACCTCCGTGAGGCAGTACTGGCCGCTGTAGAGAATAAAGGTGTGACATGGTTGTGGTTGGTGTTATGCATGACGGCGCTTACAAGACTTCGAAATCCAACACGCGTTGCAGAATAGGTGCGAGAGTGGGTTGGTCGGGTAGATATGTCGCCAAGGTTCCGGCACAGAGGTTATACTGGAGGGTAAGAAGTGTTGCGGCGGCGCCATCAATACTCGCGATAGGATCAGTATGTAGATCCCAGAATTTGGGGGAAAGGAAGAGTACGTCTTCCATCGTGAGGGCTGGGATCAAACCTCAGACGTCGTGTAACACGGGCTGATACCCCCTGATACGCGTACCATATGCTCTTCCTATTGCCCTTGCGCGTTCATACGAGACCTTGATCCTATCGGAAACAGAAAACCCTTCGTATTGTTGGGTAAATAGAGTGCTCTGAGCTAGCTCCCGTGTCGGTCTCATGCTGTACAAATGGAGTAGGAGGGGCGCAGGGATCAGTAGACCTGTGTGAAGTTTTAAGAAAGAAGGGTAGGGAAAGGCATCGATTTCGGCCCTCCATTCAGTGGATTTTAGGCGCTCCATTTTGCGGTTCTCGGGCCTTGGTGCTACCGGTATCTGTCCACACAGGTGGCCAGTGGATTACACCTCAGGCCAGCTCCGATGTATTCGTGAGATATTGTGGCGTATACGGTAAGCGCTCGATTTCCACATGTACAAGGCAACGGTGAGCGCATTTGTTTCGTCAACTGAGGGAGCGACAAGATAACCGAAGTAATGGGCAACCGTGCCAAAATTGGCTCGCTTTCTTCTTCGCTCTGTAGAATGGCGCCCGACGACAATCAAATGATTGCTTCCTTGGGCCGCGACACTGTAAATAACTGGATAGTATCAACAAATTCGGTCAATGGCTTTTTACCTTTAAAGAATAAGTTTTTGGAAAACATCCACATTGAATCGAGGAAAAATGAACAACATTTGGACCTCCGAGAAGGTGGATAGGCATCGGCCCGCCAAATTGATACATGACACCACAGGTAACAAATGTGTGACAACCCATGACTTGTCGGGCCCCTCATACCATATCCACAATGCTTTTGGCTTATTGCATACCACATCACCCATAGGCCCTTTAATTCACCTTTTTAATGTTTTCTTTTTTTTTTCTTTGAATTCGTCTCGCAGCTTGTACTAAATAAATCACGGCGACAAGACTAATGTCACCGATCTGCATGATAATACAATTTTCTTACCACCACTTGTAATACAATTTCAAACCATTTCTTATAGCGTTTGCTAATTACAGCACATTGATGAGTGGCTTAGAGTATGATTACAAGGCAGCCTCGTGATAATGACCTCGCCATGGTAGTCCGGTAGTAGCATGTTGGAGGCACAGATATCAGACGCACAGTGACTAGAATTTAATCGGAGGTACAACTGCGTCACTGCCAGTGTGTTCGATCTTATTCATCTCACCAGTGGCCACCTGTCTTCAGTGGCGTTTTGCCGAAGTTTCCAAAGCAACGGCAACGCGCTGCTGCGGATAACTCCTTCACATAGCAGGATTTTCTCATTTTGTCCTTGAAAAATCTTTCAGCTGATTTCTAGCCAATTTACTGTACATCAAAGCGACCGACAAAAAGGAGT
>WTXH01000392.1:0-20814 GCA_022376555.1 Russula compacta
TGCACTGGTTCGAACCAGCCAAGGGCCTTTTTTTTTCCTTCTCAAGTTGTACCCCTCACTCCACCATGCCAGTTCATATGACCACATCTGATCAATGTGCTCAATGATCTTCCTTCTCAGCTTTCAGAGCTGCTATCCCACATATCACATTTAAGCTCACAGTACAAGTTGCAGTCTGCTAATCGCACAGATGAGTGATGGCTCGGCAATGGCTGAATACATGGCTAGCCTAGCCCTAAAGCACATCAACAGTAGCAAATGAAACGTATAAAATGTGGGTGTAGTTGAACTCCGCTCAGAACAAATTGAACTCCATTGCACTCGGTAACTACCGGGAACCTAGACGCTCAAAAAAAAAAAAGTTGATGTGGACATGGTTTTCCGGAAGCGCTGTAAGAAGTTGAAGAGCTTCCACAACTTGAGGACTGAGGGAGTTTCTTCTAGCAGTTATTGTCTCTTTGCTAGAAGAAAACACCCTTTCACATGGGACTGAGGAGGCTTGTATAGGAAGTATATCCATAGCAAGCTTGAATAGGGTTGGATATTGCTCCTGGTTTTCCTAACAATCATTGAGTGAGTGATGACCTTTTGAATCTAGAATGAAACTTACCTGCCAGAAAGCAATGCTATCTATATTCCCTCTAGTTGGAACAGCAAGATAACTGTCCACCTCAGCAGACAAGTCCTGTGCCCCCAACTCAGCTTGCTGTAATCACAAGCCAAGCATCTGAAGTGCTCTTTGCTCTTGTTGAGACTAGTCACTGCAGGTGAGAAGAATGTCTTGAATCTGGTTCTTCATAGTAAGGATCAAGCTAAAAGGCATTATTATAGATAAATATTGCTTAGAAAAATAGTAAAACATACAGCATCAATTAAGTTAACCTTATTAGATCTATAGAGCTTAAGGAGTGGTCTCTAACCACTGTAACTTTCTTTAGGGTTTAACACTAGATCAAGCATTAGAAGAGAGACTATTTCCTAGAACAAATCACTTACATATAGAAATTGTATAAGCTGGAACACCTTCAGTTTCCTGCTGATACTCTCTAGCTTGTCAATGCCTTCTTGAATTATTTCCTCAGCATCTAGGCCATGTGTACTTTGATATTTCTTAAGACTTGCAAGCAGTCCTTGAAATGAGAAGGGTGCCACAAAGTGTGGGGTTTTTCAGCAGATAGTAACTGCTGATAGGAATGAGGCAGCTAGATAAAATGTTAATAGGCTTCTAAACAAAAGTTTCAAGATTAAGATATAAATACCTCAAGTATTTCCTTCATCACAGATAAGTTCTTCCAATCAGCTCTGTCAAGCTGATTATTTGAGTCATGCTCTCTTAAATAATGATCAAGAGCCTACAGTTCAACTTAATTAGTATATTTATGAAAAAAAAAACTAACACACCTCTTGAAGCTCCAAGGCTCTCTCAATATTAAGAAGGTTGATGACCACCTTATTTCAATATCACAATCAATTGAAGTTTTGGATAACCCATATCTCTAAGATATTGGAAAAATTGTGACGCCTAGAAGTAGATGCACAGAATCTATAATCTCTAAGCACAATTTCACTCTTATTTAAAGAAAAAACTTACACTATGAATCACACCTCGCAGTTTTTGAAGAGGGTCTTCTGTAACAATCAACCCACTCATACCCTTTATCATTTTTGGCATGCTAAGTTAACAATATGAGGAAACAACTATAGGGGATTAGGTTAGATTGATATTATAAAAATATTGCACAACTATATGCTGTGTTGAGCCAGAAAAGTTAATGTGATGCTGGACAAGTGACCCTTGTAGTGATGATACAAAGGTATCATTGTTGGAGGCATTGTCCATTGTGATCCATCCAATCTATTAGATAATATCATTAGTTTTACTAATACTAAAAAAATACAAAAACTTACCTTCTTAGTAATCTTAAGGCATCTAAAACAAAAAGAAATGCTTCTGCCAAGCGCTCTCCACTGTGAGAACCAGGAATGTGCACAAAGCCAATCAGATCTGTGCACATGCTGATCTTAGGCTGTGGCCCTCTTTGAGAGAAATCTTCTCTAGCCAGTGAGCAGTGACTGCCATATAAGCCTTTTTATCAAATCTGTCCACAAATCATGGTAAAGATATTTTCCCATAGAGTTGTTCTAAAATAAATTAGCCAAGTATAAATAGTAAATAAAAAGGCTTACTAGCATATTATCTGATAATTTTCAATTTGCTCTTGCTGGAGCTCTAAATACACTTCTGCATTGTGGTGCAATAAGGGATATCTTTCTCTTCAAGATCCCTTTAAGCAAAAGAAGGAGTCTTCTAAACTCCTTGCCATCCACAAGACTAATAGGCTGTAAAATATGTAAAAATAAGAATTAAAAAAAAAAAAAAAAACCTGATCAGTGGCAATAATAAACTCTGCAATAGCATCAATAAAGTGCCCTTTAGTGAATTGTGGCCTCTCTTGAGTTGAGATCCAGGCCTGATGCCTTAGAAGCTGCAATAGCTTCTAAAGCATCTTTGGCTTTAATAGTGAGTTCAAGTCTCTCACACCCAGCAACCCACTCTTGAAGGTGATGGGTATATAGATGTCTTCTTAGTGTACCTGTAGATGTGGCTTTACCATAGCCTTGAACCTTATGTGCTGCATTGCCTTCATATAATGATCTATAAAAAAAATCAGAAAAAACTTCAAGTAAAATTAGAAACTTACAAGCAAAATTGACATCTTCTTTTATCACCCTCAGCCTCAAAAAAAGTGAGAGTGTCAGCAGCCATATAAGCTTTTCTGTTGCCTGCTGTCCCAGAATTTCTAGCCCTTGCTCTTCTCAGCCTATGGCTAGGAGAGGCCTGCAGTGGCTCCATTGGAGCATTATGCACTCCAGGCCTTGATTCCTCTGATGAACTACTAGAGGAAGTGTCTGATCTATTAATATTAAACTCTTCAACATCCAAAGAGGTGTGTGGATGAGAAGGTAAGTTCTATGTAATAAAAAATGAGATTTTTTTCGATAAATAATATATATATATATATCTCACCTGTGTTGATGCTCCAGAGACATTGGGGTGCTCAGAGCTCACAAATGGATCATCAGGATCAAATTGATGACCCTGGTGAAGCCTCATGGTGCTCTCACTGCCACCCATGGCAGTAACTTGAGGATCAAAAGTGACACACTGAGGAGCCCTTGGTGTTTGTTGCACTGCAGTTGTTGCATCAGCAGCAGCAGCCAGTGAAGCTAATAGTAATTAATTAATATTAATAAATCTGCAAACACGCGAAGCAAAACTTACCTTTGACTCGAAAGCTTGTCTAAAGTGCTCCACCAGGGAGGTGGACATCACCCTGATGATGCCCTAGTTGACCTCCTCCCTGGGGATGGGGTCACAGGTGTGTTCTTTCTTTTCCTTCCAGGCATTCTGATCAGCAAAAGGAGGAGTCTAGACTATGCGAGAGAGTTTGCAGTGAGTAGCAAGAGCACGAGAGAATGAGTATGGGTCAAGGGTCTCTGACATGTCAACCCACAGCCCACATGGACCTACCCTTTCTCTGTTTAGGCAAGGTGCCCCTGAAGCAAGATGCGCCTAAGTAGCAAGCCTTGCCTTAGCCTTCACATGGCATGCTCCAGGTAGAATGGGACAATCTTGCTCACTGTCAGCAGCACCAGCAGCACTGGCACCAGCATCCTCACCAGCACCAGTACCTGGGCAGCAGCAGCCTGTGCATGCATGTGTGCCCTTGAGCATTCACAATCTCACCGCTGCCACCAGCACCACCAGTTCCACCAGCACCACCCTCACCAGCACCACAGGAGCAGCTGTCTGCCACCCTCACACCCCATACCTGTGGCCCTCAAGTGTTTGCACATGCACCCATGCCAGGATTCAGGATCCTGCCTGCTGCCACTAGCACCACCAGCATCACCAGCACCCTCACTGGCACCAGTGCCAGGGCAGCAGCCACCTGCCCCCCTCACCCCCACCCCATGCCAGTGGCCTAGCACTTGGATCTCACCCACTGCCACTATCACCACCAGCACTAGGGCAGCAGCAGCCCACCCACACACACACCCTCACCCACCCCCATGCCTGCAGCCCTCAGGCAATTATGATCTCACCTGCTGCTGCCTGCACCACTAGCACCCTCACCAGCACCAGCACCATGGCAGCAGCCACCCGCCGCCATCACCCCTGTCCCACCACATCTACCTCAGTGGCTCCCCAGTGCTGTTCTCCTCTTCCTCCTGCACACAACCAATTGAACCAAAGCACGACAAATCTGCGCTAGACCCAGAGTGCCTTGATCTCAAGCTCAAGATGGTTGCCATCCAAAATCCCTTACAGAGGTATGTATGTAACCAGCAGCAGCAGTGCCACCGCCACCACCAGGACCAGGGCCAGCAGCAGCACCATCGCCCACTACCAGCAACAGCAGCAGTAGCAGCACTGCCACCACCGCTCCCCTTGCTACCACCAGGACCAGTAACAATAACAACAGTGCCACCACCACCAGGACCAAGATCAGTGCCACCACCGCTCCCCCACTCCTACCAGGACCAGCAGCAGGAGCACCAGCAGCAGGAGCCCTCCCACCCTGCCTGCCACCCCCACACCAACATACCTTGGCCCCAATCTGAAGCACATACACGAGGGCTCCAGCAGCGCAGCAGTGACTGCCATCCCCACCACCACCACCAGCTGCCCATGCTCACCCCATCCCTATGCCTGTGCAACAGGCTCTCAAACGAGGCATGCAGACACACACCTTAGCTGACTGGAGTGGGTACATGAGGGTGCATGCACATATTACTTCACCAGTCCACCTGCCTGCACTCACCCCCACCTCCACACCTGTGCAACAGGCTCTCAAATGGGGCATGCCAACACAGCCTCAGCCAACTGGAGTGGGTATGTGAGGTGCATGTGCACATCACTCCACCAGCCCACCTGCCCGCGCTCACCCCCACCTCCACACCTGTGCAACAGGTTCTCAAATGAGGCATGCCAATGCACATCTCAGCCCTAAACTGGAGTGCATACACGAGGGTGCATGGGCACATTGCTCCAGCACCAGCACTAGCACCCTGCCTGCCCTGACTGCCACCCCCACGCCGACACATATCTTGGCCCTAATCTGAAGCACGTATGTGAGGGCTCCAGCAGCAGCAGTAGCAGTGCAGCAGTGACTGCCGTCCCACCCACCAGCACCAGCTGCCTGCGCTGACCCCCATCCCCAATCCTGTGCAACAGGCTCTCAAATAAGGTGCACCAGCAGCACAGCGGTGACTGCCATCCCCAGCACCAGCACCAGCACCAGCCACCCACCCTCACCCCATCCCTATGCCTGTGCAACAGGCTAAATGAGGCACGCCAACACACACCTCTGCCCCAAACTGGAGTGTGCATGTGAGGGTGCATGCACACATTGCTTCACCAACAGCACCAGCACCAGCACTGCCGCCTGCCTGCCCTCATGCCTGTGCCATGTGCTCTCAAGTGAGGTGCAAGTGCATGCATGCATGCAGCTGTGCACCCTGTGCCAAGGAGGAGGATGGTTATATGCTCTTTGTAAAGTACATAGTACCATAATACATGTTGCATTAACATAAATGAGGTGGATGAGTACTTCCAGCTCTGCCATGACTGAATATGGCATATAGAAACAGCTCAAGCCATTCTTGAGCCATTCCTGAGTGCTGCAGATCTCTGTACTGGCCAAATGACCATATATGGCATTGGACACTATATATGGTATTAGAAATGGTTCAAGAACAGCTTGAACCACTCAGGAGCTGTGAGCCATTAACCAGCTTGGCCCAGCTCACATACAGCTCAGTTCAGCTCACTGAGCGGTTTTGAGCCACACTGTGGCAGCACTAACCACACCTCTATTATGCTTCACTGCCCTTCACTTTATGTCATGTTGCCTTAGCTTGTTACTAATACTTTCAGACTAATATGCCGCCATGTTTCGTAGTCTCACAGCCTCATGATGCTGCTTAAATGCATCATCCAGCCTCTTAGTCATACAGGCTTAGTAGGATGCCATCTGAATGCATCATCCCTCTACTTAGTCATATGTACTTACTGTATAGTAGCCACAGGGCCTATAAAAGCCCCCCAAAGCAAGACCAAAGCCCTAAGCTTAGTCTCTTGTATGATACAGGACTTCCAGTTCATCCCTTGTGAACTTAAGCTTAAGAACCATCAGAACCATCCTCTTGCACCTTAGAACATACACTAAGGCCTGCTAAATTGACTTAGAGCTGCATTTCCTCTTCACTTAAAACTTCAAACAACTCAGACAGAAAGGCGATACCTTTCCCACCCAGAACCCAAACCCAAAGGCCACTGATAACAGAACTCTAGTCATTTATACAAACAAGTCACATACTATGACCTCTGTAATATGCATCACATACTATGACCACCAGTAGCACCCAGGAGCCACTCCTACCAGACATCAGAACCCCTTCCATTCACAAGCATCATGAATCACCAACAAACTAAGTGCAATACAAGATGTAGTTGCACCTCCAGACATTACTTCCTAGAGTGATAACAGAATAGCTAGCACCACTACATGCCATTTAGAAGCCACAGCTATATAAGTTCTAAGGACAGAACTCCAAACCCCAACCCATATCAGAAACCAGACTTGGACAAGGCATCCAAACCCAGAACCAAACTGAAACCAAACCCTCATACTAAGACATGTGATGTCCTAGCATGACACACTTCCTACTAGCATTCCTAGATATTCCACTTCTGTTTTGTGGAAGTCACACTTTTCTGATTTGAGATAGAGGTCATTTTCTTGTAGGACTTCTAGGACCTTGATTACTTCCTTGTAGTGGTCCTCCCAAGTTCCTTTGGTGGTGATGAAGATATCATCCATGTAGATGAACATGTTTTCTTTGGCTAATTGGTCCCTGAAGATGAAATCCATCATACTTTGGAAGGTGGCTGGGGCATTCCTCATTCCAAAGTACATTACTTTTGGTTGAAAGAAGCCTCTGTTCATTTTAGAGGCTGCTTTATGTTGGTCTTCTGGTCAGATGAGGATGTTATTATACCCCCAACATACATTAAACTTGGTGAAGTGTTTCTTCCCTGCAAGTCGAGGTATTTGGTCTCTAATCAAGGGTAGGGGCTAGTTGTTTGGAATAGTCATTCATTGAGCTTTCTATAGTCTTGGACTGGTTGTAGTTTTCCATCCTTCTTTTTCACAAAGAAGAAGGGGGAGGCATATGACAATTTGGAAGGTTCAATGTATTTCTTTTCTGGTGTTCCTTTAGGAACTCTTCCAATGCTTCTTGTTCCTTGGGTGATAGGGGTAGACTTTACAGTCAAATGATGCTGGAGGTCTGGTTTTAAATCTATAGCATGGTCCCAAGGTTTTGATTCTGGGATCTGCTTTGACACTTCTTCACTGAAGACTTTCTGGAATGGGTGGTATTTTTTTGGTACTATTTGATCCCAGGTCTTCTTGTCTTTCTTTTCTGCTTCTGGATTGCCAAGTGTGTAGATGTGGTGGTTTTCCTGATTTGGGAAAGCACCTTCCATTTGTGGGCATTGGCTGTGGATGCCACAATGCTTCCTTCAATGCTTCCTTTCTTTCAATCAATCTTTGGTTTATTGGTGGCTAGGAATGGGTATCCCAGGACAATGTTATCATGTCCCAAGTTAGTGACAAAGAAGGGGAATTTTTTTGTGATTCCTTGATGTTGTATTTTGAGTTCTACTTTGTCAGTAATTTTCCCAGCCTGGTTGATGGTTCCATCAACATTCCTGGCAATTCTTGGTTTCTGGAGGGGTACTGTGGGATCTGGATGCATTGTATGAGTTTGTGGTGGATGAAATTTCTGTGGCTCCACTGTCCACAAGTGCTGATGCATCGCCCTTCTGTTTCATAAATGTAGTATTATTTGAGTTTGTACTGATCAAATCTTAGGTACAAATACATTATTGAGAACAGTGCCCAAATGATGGCCATGTCATTCAGGCGGTCAAAAAATCCACTCCTTTGGCTTGCATCACATTCATCCATTGCACCTTCTTGTCATTGGAGAAGGTGACCATTCTATTGACCATATCTTCAATTTCATCCGTTTGCTGGGTTCTTCTTCAGCTTCCTCCATTTCCTCATCTTCTTCTTTATAGTATTCATCATTACTTTGGACCATCTTAATGTAAGATAGTTTCTGGAGTGGCCTCTTCTTGGTGGGGCAATTTTTGGCCATATGTCCTTGCTTGCTACATTCAAACCATCATCCTCTTCTCTGTGCTTCTTCTTGGCTTCATCGGTTCTGCTTTTCTAATGGTATCCACTTGTATAGGAGTACCATTGGTATAAGGACATCTCTGAGTAGACTGGGGTTTAGGGGGTATGGCCGCATGACAGGGTGGTGGTCTCTTAGGTCCCCAGTTTGCATGGGCCATTTCCCTTCTCCAAAGATCAGGTTTTCTTGCTCCTGTACTTTGGATTACTTCTGGACTGCCAGTGTCATGCTAGAAGTCACATGTCTTAGTGTGAGGGTTTGGTTTCAGTTCAGTTCAGGTTTGGACACCTTGTCCAAGTCTAGATATGGGTCGGGGTTTGGAGTTCTGTCCTTAGAACTTATACAGCTGTGGCTTCTAAATGGCATGTAGCAGCACCAGCTATTCTGTTATCACTCTAGGAAGTGATGTCTGGAGGTGCAACTACATCTTGTATTGCACTTTAGTTCATTGGTGATTCATGAAGCTCATGAATGGAAGGGGTTCTGATGTCTGGTAGGAGTGGCTCCTGGGTGCTACTGGTGGTTGTAGTATGGACACATATTACAGAGGTCATAGTATGTGACTTGTTCATATAGACACTAGAGTTCATTACTAGTGGCCTTCGGTTAGGTTCTGGGTGAGAAAGGTATCACCTTTCTGTCTGAGTTTGTTTGGAGTTTCAAGTGAAGAGCAAATGCAGCTCTAAGTCAATTTAGCAGGCCTTAGGGTACATTCTAAGGTGCAAGGGGATGGTTCTGATGGTTCTGTAAGCTTATGTTCACAAGGGATGAACTAGAAGTCCTGTATTATACAAGAGACTAAGCTTATGGCTTTGGTCTCACTTTGGGGGGCTTTTTTATAGGCCCTGTGGCTACTGTACAGTAAGTACATATGACTAAGTAGAGGGATGATGCATCTCTACAGCATCATACTAAGCATATATGACTACAAGATAGTAAGCATGTATGACTAAGTAAGTGATGATGTGTTCAGATGGCATCCTACTAAGCCTATATGACTAAGAGACTGGATGATGCATTTAAGTGGCATCATGAGGCCGTGAGACTACAAAACATGATGGCATATTAGTCTGAAGGTATTAGTAATGAGCCAAGGCAACACGACATAAAGTGGAGGGCAGTGAAGCATAATAGAGGTGTGGTAATGTATGGGAATGGATGTGGAAGAGGCTCCCTGCCAGTCTGTGAGGAAGTGATTACTATATATAGTTAAAATGATGTAAGCAAAAATAGTCCATCAGTCTATAACAGCCAGGACATAACTATTGAAGGTGGTTAATCCTGGGTGCATTCTAAGTGTTTGTCATCCTAAACCAGATGGTAGTCCTTGTAGGAACATTTGTAGGGTTCTTGGTGCATCAGGTGTGTATCCTGCATTTGCAGTTAGGCTCCTGAACTGAGTGATGTATCCATCTAGGTCACCTTGTTTCATTCTGAGTTTTTGGAGCATGGTGGTAGCTTTAGTAACCTTGTGGATATTGGTGAATGCAGAGGTAAAAGCTGTCTCAAATTCTGCCCAGTGGACTTCATCCTGCATGGGTACATTGTTGGTGTGGTGCTGATTGCTAAGGTGATCAACTTGTTGGTAGACCCAGTCATTAACTAGGGGCCCTCTGATATAGGACAAGGCTAAGGCTGCTCACTTGTATAGGACTTGCATTGCTTCATTGTCTTCATTAAGCAGTTTGTAGAGTTTAAATTCTCTTAGGAACATGTCACTTCTACTTCTGTCTCCTATGTATATTTCTGGGGGGGTGCCATTCCATTGTCTATTGGCAGGGCCTGGGGGAGGAGCAGCTTGTGCTTCTGCTTGTTGTGGACCTGGGGGTGGTCCTCCTGTGGGTGGCTGGGGTTAATTAGGTTGCTGGGGCAGTACATTGGCCATAATGACTTGTATGGGCTGCTAAGGTGGTGGCAGGTCTGGTTGTTGGTCTGCTGGGGTGATTTGGATCTGTGGCCCAATGTGATAAATTGCTAGAAGGTTGACTTGTTTGTCTAGTTGTCCAACATCTTCTGGGAGTTGTGGTTTTTGTTCTAGGGGTTGTGGAGCTTTGATTTGCTTATGGTGTGCAGGAGTTACTTTGTGATATGTAGGGGGGTCAGCTTGTTCTAGTGTGTGAGGTCTGTCTTCAGATCCTTTACTGGCAGTATGTTTGTTTCCATTTCCTTCTTTGGAGGAGCCATGTGCTTCACTTCTTGGTTCCCTAGGGGAGTGGAGGTTGGTGGAATGGGTGCAAAGGGTGTAAGTTCTGGGTACTGTGGCTTCTACTTCTTCTGCAACAACTGCAGGGGTTAATGTGATTCACTAAGGCTGGTAATCAGGGTGGTAGGGGTTGTCTACTGGTGGGTATCCTGTTCCTGCTGTTCCATGTTCAATTCTGTCTTGGTTGTATGCCCAAATAACACTGTTTTCATCTCTGGTGAGGGTGTACCAGTATCCTTGGATAAATTCAACTGGGTGTCTTCTGATTGCACTGGTGTGTTTGCTATTGAAGTTAAGGGTGTATCCTCAGTTTGGTCCCTGGACTGTCCAATGGATGCTTTGTCCTGTGATGTAGTCTGGGAGGTTTGGTTCTAATCTGCATATAAGGCAGACCCTGAGGCTTCCTGCAAAAGCTCTAGGGTAGACAAGTGGTTCTCTTTGGAATTCTTCCATAGTGACTGATAAGCTTGGTCTAATGTCATGCTGGACTGAGTGTGGTGGTTCTGTCAATGTTTCTGTCTGGCAGCTCTCTTGGCTGCTTATTCTCTCTGTCTGGTGGTTAGTTTGTCTGGTCTATCCCTCTGCTGTAAGTGTAGGATGATATCTGCATCAGTGACCATCGTCTTGGTCATCTTCTGTGGAGTTCTAACACCTTGTTAGAATGGCTGTTGGTGGTGGTGGTGCTGGCTGTATTTGTCCTTGGTTTCCTGAAGGAGGAAGGGGATCTAGGTGCAGAGGAGTTGATTTGGATACTTAGGATGTGTATCTAAGAAAGTGATGTCTGGAGTGCTGATACACCTTATATTGCACTTAGTTCATTGGTATGCCACTAAGGTCATGAATGGGAGGAGCTGCTCCTTTGTACTGGGTTGCTAGTGCAGAGGTGGCAGTTCTATAGAGCACTGAGAGGTCCATTACTCAGTGACCTTTGTCTGTCTGAAGTGAAGAAAGGCAATGCCTTTCTGAGCACTTAATGTATGCATCAGAGTTCGAAGAGTTCCCAATCAGGACTCAGTTTACTATGGCCCCATATGGCTGCCAGGTTTTGGTTTCACTTAGCTGCTTGGTTTTGGTTTCAGAGTTCTCCAGAAGTCACTACTGTGACAGGGGTGTCCATGTAATGTAACCTAATATTGGGATAATATTCCCAATACTTGGGTGCCAGTCACAATGCACATGATACATGATCCATGATGCATGTGAGCAGTGGTGTGCATGAGCTTGGGGATTCTTGCCCAAGAGGATGCAGCAGTGAAATTTAATTTTTTTGGGGGGCCTCTTTCCACCATCATGCCATGTCTGGTCAACAGCTCCCAGAGAACACCCAGCCAGAATAGCAGTAACCTGACAAGGAGGAGGACTTTGACAAGGAGTGCTGATCACATGCATCATGTGCATTGTGACTGTCTGGCACCCCAGTATTGGGAATATTATCCCAATATTAGGTTACATTACATTGGACACCCCTGTCACAGTAGTGACTTCCAGAGAACTCCAAAACTGAAACCAAGCAGCTACAGTGCCTCAAAAAACCGATCAAATGTTTTGTACTTTTGCAATGTTTAGGCTATATCTCAATAACTAGCAAGTGTGACATTATGTATTTGGGCTTGTTTAAAAGCCCTGAATCATAGCTTTCTAAGAATATACTATATATGGTAATCGCGTAATTCTGTAAGAAGTTATAAACAAATAATTCCGGTGTATCCATTTGATCAGTTTATATGCAGTGGTATCTAAATGGGGTATATGATAAAACTTAGTAGTCTGTGTTTCCTCTCTTTGCTCTAATCACCTCTTCCACCCTTCTAGGCATGCTCTCTATCAAATTCTGAACCACAGCAGTGTCAATGGCTTCCCACTCCCTTTGTGCACGCTCCT
The DNA here is from genome assembly GCA_022376555.1 of Russula compacta. Lineage (NCBI taxonomy): Eukaryota > Fungi > Basidiomycota > Agaricomycetes > Russulales > Russulaceae > Russula > Russula compacta. The sequence goes on from WTXH01000392.1 coordinate 12,356, forward strand.
ATAGTTCATTGATCCCACTAGAGGGGGTTGGGTATGCTGCAAGCTGTCTTTTGAGGTGAACCCAAAGATGCTCAATAGGATTGAGATCTGGGGATTGAGCTGGCCAGTCCATGACCTGAATCTTGTGGTCTTTAAACCAGGATGTTGCTTTTTTGCTTTTGTGTTTGGGGTCATTATCTTGCTAAAAGAGGATATCTTTGTGCTTCTTCTTGAAATACTTGATAGAGTCTAGGAGTTCATCCTCTAAAATGCTGCAATAAAGGTCAGAATCCATCCTCCCATCAATCTTGGCAGCATAGCCAACTCCATCCCAAGACATGCAGCCCCATATTATCAAGGATCCTCCTCCATGCTTGAGTGTCATGCTGGACTGAGCATGGCAGTTCTGTCAATGTCTCTGTTTGGCAGCCTCCTTGGCTGCTCGTTCTCTTTGTATGGGAGTTAGGTTGTCTGGCCTGTCTCTGTCCCTCTGCTGTATGTGTAGGATGATATCTGTGTCAGTGACCATCATCTTGGTCATCTTCTGTGGAGTTCTAACACCTTGCTAGAATGGCTATGGGTAGTGGCAGTGCTGGCTGCTGTTGTCCTCTATCTCCTGAAGGAGGAAGGGGATCTAGATGTGAAGGAGTCAATTTGGATACTTAGGATGCGTGTCATGGTGGACTATTGGGACGCTTACACTTACTAATCTTCTTGCCTTATACATACATATTTCCCACAGTCTGGCTGGAGTCGTCACCACTTCCCCTCCTTACCTTACACTACTGCTATTACACTCCTGCCGATCCCTTCTGCTGTTGTGTTGCCTCGGCTTGTTACTAAATTACTTACACTAATCTGCTGACAGTTTTCGTGGCCTTACTGCCACTGAAACATGTCAGACGCTGCCGAAGACTCTGCCTAAATAGTTGTGTATAAATATGCTCATAGAAGGGGACCAAAGCCTTAAGCTTGGTCTCTTGTGAATCTTAGACATTCTCAGAGCAACCCTCCGAGTGATCCGAAGCTTCCCAGCCCCTTTTCCCCTCCCACTTGTGCCCTAGAACATACCCTAGGGTCTGCTAAGTGACTTAGTGACATGTTTCACTTAATCTACCATATATAGTAAACCAAGTCCCAATTAGGAACTCTTCAAACTCTGACACATACATTAAGCGCTCAGAAAGGCATTGCCTTTCTTCGCTCCAGACAGACGAAGGTCACTGAGTAACGGACTTCTCAGTGCTCTATAGAATCATCCTATCTGCACCAGACCCCCAGCAGGAAGGAGCAGCTCCTTCCATTCATGACCTTAGTGGCATACCGATGAACTAAGTGCAATACAAGGCGTATCAGCACTCCAGACATCCCTTCCTTTGGATACACATCTTAAGTATCCAAATCGACTCCTTCACATCTAGATCCCCTTCCTCCTTCAGGAGATAGGGAACAACAGCAGCCAGCACCGCCACTACCCACAGCCATTCTAACAAGGCATTAGAACTCCACAGAAGATGACCAAGACGATGGTCACCGATGCAGATATCATCCTACAGATACAACAGAAGGACAGAGACAGGCCCAACACCTTACCCCTCATACAAAGAGAACGAGCAGCCAAGGAGGTTGCCAGACAGAAACATCGACAGAACCACCACGCTCAGTCCAGTGTGACAATGCATATCCAAAGGAAGGGATGTCTGGAGTGCTGATACGCCTTGTATTGCACTTAGTTCATTAGTATGCCACTAAGGTCATGAATGGAAGGAGCTGTTCCTTCCTGCTAGGTTTCTGGTGCAGATGGGGTGGTTCTATAGAGCACTGAGAGGTCCATTACTCAGTGACCTTCATCTGTCTGAAGCGAAGAAAGGCAACGCCTTTCTGAGTGCTTAATGTATGTGTCAGAGTTTGAAGAGTTCCCAATTGGGACTTGGTTTACTATATATGGTAGATTAAGTGAAATGCGTCACTAAGTTGCTTAGCAGACCCTAGGGTACGTTCTAGGGTGCAAGTGGGAGGGAAAGGGGCTGTGAAGCTTTGGATCACTCAGAGGTTTGCTCTGAGAATGTCTAGGATTCACAAGAGACCAAGCTTAAGGCTTTGGTCCCATTCTATGAGCATATTTATACATGACTATTTAAGCGGAGTTTCCGGCAGCGATTGACATGTTTCAGCGGCAGTAAGGCCACAAAAACTGTCGGCAGATTAGTGTAAGTATCTTAGTAAGTAGCTGAGGCAACACAACAGCAGTCTGGAGCGGCAAGAGCGTAATAGAGGGTGTGTAAAGTAGGGTGGGGGAAGTGATGACAACTCTGGCTGGACCGTGAGAAATACATACATATATGGACAGAATATTAGTAAGCATAAGCGTCCCAACTGTCCACCACAACATGACCCCCTGTTCAGAGTCTTTGCTGCTTGTTGTTGACTCACAAGGGGCAGTGGTGGCAGTAGTGGGTGGTGCTCCAACACTTGGAGCATTTCTTGTTGTGTCTGTTGCAGGTGTGAGTGATTTCTTCGTCAATAAAACTCCAATCTCCTTCGATCTTCCTGGTGCGCAGGTGCATAGGGATGTGAAATCCCTTCAGTACTTGCCTTATGGCCTCTTGTTCAAGAGACCCAAGGGGTTGGTGACTTTGAAGGCCTGTCACTATCCTCCTATATGCATCAGCCTCTTGGAGTCCTCCCATCCACTCTACCATTTTGATTTTTTGATAGGCCAGTTTGATCTTGACCCATGTCAGTTCTTGCTCCATGAACATGACCTCTTGCTCCCAAGTCTGTAAGCTCGTACACCTGCAAGAAGGGACTCATCTGCTAGGTCTGCTGTGGCCCAGGTGACTGCTTGGGCAAAGGGCTCTCTTCCTGAGAAGATGCACTTCTGTTGAGGTGTAATGTGTGGGCACGGGTATGGTACTGGGCTGGGATGAAGTAGGGCGGTGTAGACTGGCTCCCCCTGCCCTGACAGGTGCTGATGAGAGGGTACTTGGTGTTCTGGACATGGTATTTGTGGTAGGCAGCTGGGATGGCTCCACTGTTTGGAAGGGGGATGTGAAGGGTTCATCAGTGGTGGTGATCCACCCCTCTCCAGGGTGGCCATCTGTGTCATCCTCTTCCCAGTTGTCCTGTTCTTGGTTCTCTCTCTGGTTCTCATTACTGATCCATACTTCCTCATCCTGCTCCTCCCCCTCTTCATATGCACATGGTCATTTGTACTGGAGGTGGTGAAGGGCATTTGCAATGTTATCTGTTGTAGTGTTATGCATGAGTACAGAGGTTCCTCCATTTGAGTCATTGCATTTGCTCTCTGGGGGGGTAACAAGGGTGGTGTCTGTGTCCTGATTGTTTCATTCCTTTTGGTCAAAAACATTGAGGAGGGCATACAACCTGGTTGCAAGCCAGGTTGCATCTGCAGAGGTCTCGGAAGTGGGGGATTCTGGTTCCAAAGGAGGAGGTGAGGGGGAGCATACTGTGCCAGCATCACTACTGGCACAATTCTCAAGATTAAGGACAGAGAATGGGTTGTAGCAGGATAGGGGGGTGGCTCGTTCGTAGGAGGTTGGGACGGTGGACATGTTGATTGGTTTGGGGATTGAATGTTGCAAAAGTTAGGAATGGTGGGAGTGGTGGTGGGGTAGGAGTGCATTTGTGAGTGGGTTGTAGGTAGGAACTGTAGTGTAGTAGTGAGGGTTCACTGTTGTCGTTTGAAGGTGATTTGGAGGGTGCTTTTATAGTTGGTTGGGTGATTGGGATCGGTGGAATTCGCTAAGTAGTTCTGGCACATGCAGGTCATTGCTGCTGACCCATGAATTGTCCAATGCAGGGTAGCCTTTCTATTTGACTAGGTATTGCCATTGTCTTTTTCGGCCATGTTTCCTTTCTGCAATGATTTCATCTACTTCATACTCTTCTTCTCCTTCAATGTTTTCAGGTGCTGGGCACTTGAATGGGATGCTGTACTCCATGGTTTCCATATATGGCAATAATAGATCCACATGAAACACTGGATGTATATGCATGTGTGCTGGCAAGTTGAGTTGATAAGCGACTGGAGATATCTTTTTCTTAATGATGAAGGGTCCTAAGTGTTTCAGTTCCATCTTCTTTGATAGTGCCTTTGTCTTTATGTTTCATGCATCTAGCCAGACTTCGTCTCCAGTCTTGAATGTTCTGACTGGTTTCATTATGGCTGTCTTTTTCTGTAAGGCTTGATGCGCAATTTCCCTTGCTTTGGTTAGTTCCTTGAGTCTGATGTCTACAGCTGGTACTTCTTCATCTCCTTCTGTCCAAATTGCCTGAGGGTTACATCCCATGATTAAGTGATGGGGTGTGTGGCGCGTTCCTTCATGTTTCCATGAATTGTGAGCAAATTCCACCACTGGAAGGTATGTAGCCTAGTTGTCTTGTCTTCCATTGACAAAGTGTCTCAGGAATGTTTCAACCCATTGATTCATGCATTCACTTTGTCCATCAGTTCTGGGGTGAAACATGGTACTAAGGTTTTGTTTGGTGCCTATCACTTTGCATAAGGTTCTTGTGAGATTTCCAGTGAAATGAGGGTCTCTGTTAGATATGATACGCTTGGGGGTTCCAAACCAGGGAAAGAGGTGCTGAAGGTACAGTTGTGCCACTCCTTCTCTGGTGATTTCCTTGTTACAGGGTAGGAATTTGACTGCTTTGGAACATCCTTGGTCCATGATGGTGAGGATGGTGTCATATCCTTTGGACTTTGGTAATTCTGTTATGAAGTCCATGGACACATATTGAAAAGGTCCTTCTTCTACTGGGGTGTTGAAGTGGTGTAAGGGGGCTTTCGCAGTTCGGATGGTCTTATTTTCTTGACACTTGGCACATCCTTTGATGTATTTTTCAACAAATTCTCAAAGTTTGGGGCCATGGTAGCATCTTTTGACTAGGTCCCAAGTGTTTGAGATCCCTGGGTGGCCACCTGTGGGTGCATCATGTATTTCTTTGAGGGTTTGTTGTCACTTCTTGTTGTCATTTGGGAAGTAAAGAGTTCAAATAAATAGGTTATTGGGGAGGATTGTCATGGTGGACTATTGGGATGCTTACGCTTACTAATCTTCTTGCCTTATACATACATATTTCCCACAGTCTGGCTGGAGTCATCACCACTTCCCCCTCCTTACCTTACACTACTGCTATTACACTCCTACCGATCCCTTCTGCTGTTGTGTTGCCTCGGCTTGTTACTAAATTACTTACACTAATCTGCTGACAGTTTTCATGGCCTTACTGCCGCTGAAACACATCAGACACTGCCGAAGACTCCACCTAAATAGTTGTGTATAAATACGCTGTCATGGTGGACTATTGGGACGCTTACACTTACTAATATTCTTGCCTTATATGTACATATTTCCCACAGCTCGGCTGGTGTCATGCTGGATGGAGCGTGGCGGTTCTGTCGATGTTTCTGTCTGGCAGCCTTCTTGGCTGTTCGTTCTATTGCTATGAGGGGTAGGGCATCTGGCCTGTCTCTGTCTTTCTGTTGTAAGTGTAGGATGATATCTGCGTCAGTGACCGTCATCTTGGTCGTCTTCTGTGGAGTTCTAACGCCTTGTTAGAACGGCTGTGGGTAGTGGCGGTGCTGGCTGCTGTCGTTCCCTATCTCCTGAAGGAGGAAGGGGATCTAGATGTGAAGGAGTCGATTTGGATACTCAAGACGAGTGTCCAAAGGAAGGGATGTCTGGAGTGCTGATATGCCTTGTATTGCACTTAGTTCGTTGGTATGCCACTAAGGTCGTGAATGGAAGGAGCTGCTCCTTCCTGCTGGGGGTTCTGGTGCAGATAGGGGGATTCTATAGAGCACTGAGAGGTCCGTTACTCAGTGACCTTCGTCTGTCTGAAGCGAAGAAAGGCAACGCCTTTCTGAGCGCTTAACATATGTGTCGGAGTTTGAAGAGTTCCTAATCGGGACTTGGTTTACTATATATGGTAGATTAAGTGAAACGCGTCACTAAGTTGCTTAGCAGACCCTAGGGTATGTTCTAGGGCACAAGTGGGAGGGAAAAGGGGCTGGGAAGCTTCAGATCACTCGGAGGATTGCTCTGAGAATGTCTAAGATTCACAAGAGACCAAGCTTAAGGCTTTTGGTCCCCTTCTATGAGCGTATTTATACATAACTATTTAGGTGGAGTCATCAGCAGTCTATGACGTGTTTCAGCGGCAGTAAGGCCACAAAACTCATCAGCATATTAGTGTAAGTAGTTTAGTAACGAGCCGAGGCAACACAACAGCAGAAGGGATCGGCAGGAGTGTAATAACAGTAGGGTAAAGTAGGGAGGGGGAAGTGGTGACGACTCCAGCCAAGCTGTGGGAAATATGTACATATAAGGCAAGAATATTAGTAAGCGTAAGCGTCCCAATAGTCCACCATGACAGCTGGAGTCGTCACCACTTCCCCCTCCCTACCTTACCCTACTGTTATTACACTCCTGCCGATCCCTTCTGCTGTTGTGTTGCCTCGGCTCATTACTAAACTACTTACACTAATATGCCGACAAGTTTCGTGGCCCTACTGCCGCTGAAACTCATCATAGACTGCCAATGACTCTGCCTAAATAGTTATGTATAAATATGCTCATAGAAGGGGACCAAAAGCCTTAAGCTTGGTCTCTTGTGAATCCTAGACATTCTCAGAGCAATCCTCCGAGTGATCCGAAGCTTCCCAGTCCCTTTCCCCTCCCACTTGCACCCTAGAACATACCCTAGGGTCTGCTAAGCAACTTAGTGACGCGTTTCACTTAATCTACCATATATAGTAAACCGAGTCCCGATTGGGAACTCTTCGAACCCCGACACATACGTTAAGCGCTCAGAAAGGCGTTGCCTTTCTTCGCTCCAGACAGACGAAGGTCACTGAGTAACGGACCTCTCAGTGCTCTATAGAATCCCCCTATCTGTACCAGAAACCAGCAGGAAGGAGCAGCTCCTTCCATTCATGACCTTAGTGGCATACCAACGAACTAAGTGCAATACAAGGTGTATCAGCACTCCAGACATCCCTTCCTTTGGATATAGTATCCAAATCGACTCCTTCGCATCTAGATCCCCTTCCTCCTTCAGGAGATAGGGAACGACAGCAGCCAGCACCACCACTACCCACAGCCGTTCTAACAAGGCGTTAGAACTCCACAGAAGATGACCAAGATGACGGTCACCGACACAGATATCATCCTACACATACAACAGAAAGACAGAGACAGGCCAGACGCCCTACCCCTCATAGCAATAGAACGAACAGCCAAGGAGGCTGCCAGACAGAAACATTGACAGAACCGCCATGCTCCATCCAGCGTGACATACGCTCATAGAAGGGGACCAAAGCCTTAAGCTTGGTCTCTTGTGAATCTTAGACATTCTCAGAGCAACCCTCCAAGTGATCTGAAGCTTCCCAGCCCCTTTTCCCCTCCCACTCATGCCCTAGAACGTACCCTAGGGTCTGCTAAGCGACTTAGTGACGCGTTTCACTTAATCTACCATATATAGTAAACCAAGTCCCAATTAGGAACTCTTCAAACTCCGACACATACGTTAAGCGCTCAGAAAGGCATTGCCTTTCTTCGCTCCAGACAGATGAAGGTCACTGAGTAACAGACTTCTCAGTGCTCTATAGAATCATCCTATCTGCACCAGACCCCCCAGCAGGAAGGAGCAGCTCCTTCCATTCACAACCTTAGTGGCATACTGACAAACTAAGTGCAATATAAGGCATATCAGCACTCCAGACATCCCTTCCTTTGGATACACATCTTAAGTATCCAAATTGACTCCTTCACATCTAGATCCCCTTCCTCCTTCAGGAGATAGGGAATGACAGCAGCCAGCACCGCCACTACCCACAGCTGTTCTAACAAGGCATTAGAACTCCACAGAAGATGACCAAGATGACGGTCACCGATGCAGATATCATCCTACAGATACAACAGAAGGACAGAGACAGGCCCGACGCCTTACCCCTCATACAAAGAGAACGAGCAGCCAAGGAGGTTGCCAGACAGAAACATCGACAGAACCGCCACACTCAGCCCAGTGTGACAAGGATGGTAGTTTGTTCATTGTTTACCCCCTCTTCAAGGTCTTTTCTTCATGATAGAAGGTCTGCAATGGTATTTTGTTTTCCTGGAAAGTGATGGATGATAAAGTCGTAGTCTGCCAAGTAGTTCATCCATCTTGCTTGTCTAGGTGTAACTTTTCATGCCGCTCAGAAGTATTTCAGATTGTCATGGTCTGAGCGCACTTTGATTTGATGCCTAGCTCCTAGAAGGAAGTGTTTGAAGAATTTAACTGCTGATACTATTGCCAGCAGTTCTCTATCATAGATGTCGTAGTTGCATTCCGCTTGGTTGAGTGACTTTGAAAAGAACGTGACTGGGTGTTGTCCATCTTCAAATTCCTGCGTTAGGGTGGCTCCAATGGCATAGTCTGATGCGTCTGTGTCTAGTGTGAATGGTTGG
>WTXH01000393.1:0-20752 GCA_022376555.1 Russula compacta
TTCGTCTTATCCTCCGCAGAGCACTCACCTGCCTTATCATAGGCTCACAACCAGACTCTCGGTGCTGCAACGCGGTATTCTACGGGCTTTAAAAACAGCAGTTACCCACCTGATGGCTTGATGGGCATGGGTTTCCAGTCTATATCGGCCTATAATGCACCGCCGGTCTTCCAGACTCTCGTCGACGAAAATGCAGTGACTTCTCCCGTCTTTGCTTTCAAGTTCGCTGATTCCGGCTCTGAGCTTTATCTTGGTGGTGTAAACAATGCCCTTTATAGGGTGACTTCACCTGGATACCCATCACCACTTCGGTCTGCCACATCAAAATAACCTGAGTACTGAGCACATGCTAATACATACTTTACTGGATAGGGTTACTGGCAAGCATCCTTTGACAATATCACCGTGAATGGACAGACTCCGGTGGGACAGACTACTACAATCTTTGACACAGGCACCACCCAGATCATTGGTGATGTCGCCGGTATCCAAAACCTCTTTCTCGCTATTGGCAATGCCGAGCCGTCACCTCAGACTAATGGCGTCATTCTCTATACCAGTTCGTTGTCTAGTGCTGTTGTTCGGCCTGCGTGCGAGCTCATCTCCCTTTCTCAGTCCCTTGCAACTTCAGCACTCCCATCCATGTTAGTGTCGGAGGAATGAAAGTCGAAATTCCCTCCTGCCGTGTTTAATCTTGGAACTGTCTCCCCGGGCTCTGATAGGTGTGTCGCTGGTGCGGCGGCAGATCCGGCCTGGAAGCGGATGAGGGTAAGTTTCCCGACACTTTTCCAGGGGAACAATAGCTGACCACAGTTACAGGATTCTGGATTCGGGGCTGTTTCCTCCGGAACGTTTACTCCGGCTTGGGATGTTGGCAATACACAATTGGGTTGCTACCCTTGCTCGAGAAGTCGGTACATCCCTTCCTCTGGGGTTGGATGGCATGCCTTTAACCTTATGTCTCGCGTCGGTACGCGAAGTATATCACACAATAATTACCATACTGACTTGGAGATGCAGCTTGGGGGAGGTATTGAGCGTGTAGGCTATAACACTCCGTCTATTATCATAGTCCGCAATTGAGCCAATGTTTGGTGGTCTAGTGACTATCGCAGAAAGGTCATCGTCCAATAATTGGCCGTCATGGCACCTCTTTGCAGCCCTGCAGAATTGGGACTCTTCGTCAAATATTTATGGAAAGTGTATAACAAGAGCCATACATGTAGTTTTCGTCATTTCACCAGCGGCACTCTCATCTGTTACCCTCACTTCTACCCCGTACTTTCTCGCTCTGCGTTCTATAAAAGTATCTCGGGGAGACTAAACATTCTTGCAGACAGAGGGCATTTATCTTTCACGACCGAGCTTTCAATCTTTGCCCGAGCTTGTCTTGAGTCCCTGCCAACGGTGAAGCGCGGGTGGGCAAACTATTCGCCTCGTATCTGGTAGTCTTGGGAAGGTGCCGTGTGCTCCAAAAGCGCAACAAAATGTATAGTAATGTATATGCAATTGCGCATCTACTCGCTGAAGACCAAGACGACCTTTGGCTGCGCCTCAGGATACCCCCCCCCCCGCTATAAATTAGCCGTCTTCAGCAGAAGAAGACTGGTCTACAGTAGTGCCCGGGAACTGGAGCGACGCAGGCACCTGCGTGGTGTGAGGAGCTAGTCCGGGGACATGATCGTGTAATCCGATTCGATTCCGAGCAGCCAGGTGATCAGGCGCCAGTATTGATGCCAAGATGCCAACCGCAGAGTTAAGGAACGAGGGGTGGCTGGAGGCCCCGCGTATCCACCAATTAGATTTCATGGATGAGACGGCCCGCCCGGGATTCGAGGCTTGCCTCTACCCTCGTTCGTCCGGTTAGTCTCCCCACTCAACACGGCTTAAATCCAGCACGCTGCGAGGAAGGTATGCGGAGTGCTGTAGTAAAACTGTGAAGTTTGAAGGGCGCAAGGAGAGCACGCAGGAATGGATGGTAACACGACACTGGATTGTCCTGGGCTTTGCAAAGCCCTTTTTATACCTACTTACATTGTACCTAGCTTGTATACCGTGTAGTGAGGCAAGTATTATGTGTGTGAGTCCGAGGGTTCGAAGCGAGGGGAATGAGACGAAATGGGGTGGAACGCGGGGAGCGATGTCGAGACAAAAGGGGATAGAGTGTAAAAGAAATGTCGGGCAACGCCGCGTGGGCGAGCGGGCACCGGCCCGCCGCCCATACTTGGCTAGCCCGCGCAACAATTCGCATTAATCTAATCAGAAAGAATTTATCTTATCACATACGTGCAGACAAGCGAAAGTGGCAGCCCGCCCAACAATAGAGGCGGGTGTGCATACGGGAACTGAAAGGCGAAGCTGGCAACTAATGTAGTTCAGCGACAGTGGGCATCAAGAGTCCAATAACGGAACAATAAACTGAGAAAAGGAAAGGTGCGTGGCGTGCACTTGCGAGGGCATAGGATCTGAGGGAGATTGAGTGTGTCGCGCGTGCTGTATGCACAGCGAATTTCACCACTCCCCCTCACACGCGGCACAGTCCAAGCCTGAGGGCATGGAATGATACCTTCCACTTAGGCAGTGGCTTGGTAAGGGCATCCGCAGTCATATCGTCTGTGGGGCAATAGATAATGGAAATGATACCGTCTGCTATGACTTGACGGATGAAATGGTAGCGGATGTCGATGTGTTTTGTGCGGGCGTGGTAGTTGTCATCGGTGGCGAGCTTGATAGCAGCTTGGTTATCGCAGTAGAGAGTGGTGGGTGCAGAGGTGAGTGGAGGAAAGAGCTCGCCTATGAGACATCAGAGCCAGATGGCTTCCTTTGCGGCGTGTGTCGCTGCAATGTACTCAGCTTCGGCAGTGGATAGGGTGACTAGCTCTTGCTTGCGGGACGACCAGGAGATGGTGCCGCCGTTGATGAGGAATGCGTGGCCAGAGATGGCACGCCGATGTTCCTGTGATGCCCCATTGGCATCAGTGTAGCCAGTGAGCTCATGGCACTCGCCGCCATAAGTTAGTCCGAGTGTCTTGGTCCTGCTCAGATAGCGGAACACGCGCTTGACTGCCTCCCAGTGGGCGCAGCCAGGATTGTCGAGGAATTGAGAGAGGGTGGAGATGGCGAAGGAAATGTTGGGGTGTGTAGCAACCGAGGCATACATGAGGCTGCTGATGGCTTCCCGGTAGGGGAGCTTGCGCATTCGCTCGGCCTCAGTGGGAGTGGTTGGGCTGTCATCTTTCGAGTATGTTGTGCCTGGCACCATGGGTGTGCTGCAGGGTTTGGCATCAGCAAGGTTGAAGCGGGCGAGGATGGAGTCAATGTAGGACTCCTGGGAGAGGGTGATGGTGCGTGTGAGGCGGTCGCGCTTGATCTTAATGCCCAGCAGCCAGTGAATAGGGCTGAGATCTGTGAGGGGGTAGTGTGCATGGAACTTGCGCTTGTATTCTGCAATGAGGCGGCATGAGCTCCCGGTGAACACGCAGTCGTCAACGTGGATGATGATGATGAGGAGGTGCCCCTCAATGAGAGCAAAGAATACTCCCAGGTCCACCTGGCTAACGCGGAAGCCGAGGTCAGCGAGCGCAAGCATGAGTACATTGTACCAGACTTTGCCTGCTTGCTTTAGCCCGTAGATGGATTTGAGGAGCTGCTTGACGCGTTCGAGGCCCGTCTCATACCCGGGCGGTTCCTGCATATAGATTTCCTCCTCCAGTTTGCCATTGAGGTATGCACATTAAAGTCGAAGGTCTCGATGTCCCAGTCGTTGCGCGCGCGAGAGCGAGAATGGCCTGGAGGCTGGAGAGCTTCGCTACAGGGGAGTAGGTGTCAAAGTAGTCCACGCCATATACTTGCGTGAACCCGCGTGCTACCAGACGCACCTTGTACTTCTCAATGGAGCCATCCGCTTTGCGTTTGATGCGGAGGACCCACTTCGAGCCAACGATGTTCTTCCCCTCCGGGCTGCTACAGTTGCCCAAGTTCCTGCCCGCTCGAGACTCTCTATCTCCTTATCCATCCCTCTTTCCAGTGTGCCCAGTCTGGATGCATGCGAGCTTCTTCTGGCGACTTGGGATCGCCTTCTGCATCCTGGATTGTGGCCGCGACGGAATCGTCATGTTGCGCTTGGAATGCGAACTCGGGGGTGCTGGTGTCTGTGTGGTGTTCAGTGGTGGACCCAGCTGTCTCCCCCTGCCAGTTGCTGAATCCGCCTGGAGGCGTAGTACCATCGGCGCTCCCTTCGCTGCTTGCTATTCTTCACGCGTGGTCGGATGGCTTCGGAACGTGCATGGACTTGCGTGTCGGTTCAGTGGCTTGGGTTTTTTTAGGTTTGCGGGATGGTGTGGGCAGCTGCGGGGGTGTTTGTGATGTTTGCAAGGGTTCCGAAGTTTCGGTCATTTCTTCGACCTCGAGTTCTTCGGTGTCGCTGTCTGGTGGCTGCTGTGCAGCACCTGTGGGCGCGCTCGTGGTGAGTGTCGGCGTTGTCTGGGAAGGTGTGGTGAGCAGCGGCGCAGGCAGCTGTGGATGCATTAGCAGCGGTGGAGTGACTTCCTCCGTTGCAAACTTGATGTTACGCTCAACAGTGATGGTGCCCTTCTCAGGCCAATAGATGCGGTGGGCGTGAGTGCTGTCAGCGTCGTAGCCCACCCATTGTGCAATGGTCGCGCGCACATCCAGTTTGCTGCCGCGGTCGCTGTGTACCCACACGCGCTGCCCCCACTCAGGCAGTCCTGCGAGGTTAGGTTTTGTGCCATAGAGCTTTTCATGTGGGGTGACATTACCAAGGGCACGCGTGGACATGCGGTTTTTGAGCCAGACTGCGAAATGGAGTGCCTCCCCCCAGAGAGTCTTGGGGAGACCAGAGTGGTGGAGGACGGCGCGCACGCGCTCTATGAGTCAGCGGTTGAGGGATTCCGCAACTCCATTGTGCTGAGGGGTGTCGTGAGTGGTGAGCCGTCGCTCCGTACCCTGCTCCTGCAGGAAAGTGGTGAACTCTGTGCCGGTGTACTCCCCTCCACGGTCCGAGCACAGGCGTTTGATGCGCGTGCCGTGCTGTGTTTGTGCCCATGCCGCGAAAGCCTTGTAGGCTCCGAGGGCTTCGTCCTTGGTGCGCATGACCTGGATGTGCGTGAAGCAGGTGTGGTCGTCTGTGAAGGTGATGTAGTATTTCCTCCCCCCTAAGCTGGAGACAGGGGAGGGTCCCCAGAGGTCAGTGTGTACCTCAGCGCCGAAAGTGTCAGCCAGTGGGGCGATGCGCTCCTTGTGGATGGGCTTCCGTGTGGTCTTTGCGTACTTGCAGGAGTCGCAGACAAGGGGTGCACCATCGTCGATGAGCTGGATGCCCTCTACCGCTTGGGATTTGATGAGGGTACAGACGGTATCGGGGGCGATGTGGCCGAGGCGGCGGTGCATGGTGGGGAGGCTGACTTGTTCTTGCGAGGCGATTGCTGCGTGCGCGTGCTCTACTTTGTATAGGCCGTTTGCGCCCGCAGGGATTGTCCCGATGACTTTGCCGTGCTGGTTTTTGATTTTGCATGAGTCGCCTTTGAAGATTACTGAGTTGCTGGCTTTGACAATCTTGTTGATGGAGATGATTGTCATCCCCATGTCGGGTGCATGCAGTGCGTTTCTGAGGAGAACGGGGGTGAGCGAATTTTCGTTCGAACCTGCACCTTCAGGTCCCCTTCCCCCACCGCATAGAAGGTGCGGCTGTCCGCGGTCATTATTGCGCGCGGCGGGATTGAGCGGTAGGTGGTGAAGAGTTCTCGGTGTGGGGACATGTGCCGCGACGCTCCGGAGTCGTATAGCTGGGTCCCGCGCACCGCGCGTTTGCTGTTCGCGGATGCTGCGGTGGTGTGGGCGTTGTCCTTGCTGTTTGCAATCTCTTAGATGGCAGCCCAGGACGCTTCACTGGCTCGTCTCCGCAGTAGTCCAGCTCTCGTTGTCCTCGTTGTCCACCTCCGTAGTTGCCCAGCACTCCTCGCACTCCTCTTGTTCGGCCCAATTTCTAGGTCCGATTCATCAGCTTCTGCACCGAGCCAAGATACCTCGCTCGAGGCGTCACTCTCTGTGGCCCACTCATCCTTGCCGAGTTCCTGTACTTCTGTGGCGCACCATGCATCGATGCTAGCTTCATTGGCTGTCACTGCTGCTGCCGTGCTTGCCTTGCCACCGTTCCTCTTGGGCCCTTGGCCCTCCTTACCGCCACCCTTGGCCCAGCAGTCGGCTTTGACGCAGCCCCACTTGTGGCAGTTGTAGCATTCGATGTCACGTTTCTTCTTTTTGTTGCCATTGCTGTCAGCGGCGAAGGCTTCATCTTTTGAGTCCTTCTTCTTGGTTTGTAGTGAGCGCCGCTCGTACTCGTCGATGATGAATTGCTGGAAGATGTCGGAGGTGAGGTCTTTGGAGCCGAGGCATGCGCTCGCACTGAGTGATGAGCACGCGTGGTCGTAAGAAGGCGGGAGGGAGGCGAGGAGCGTATCGGTGTAATCTTCATCGGAGATGGTCTTTCCAATGGCAGCGAGCTGCTCCGAAGGTCAGTGAGCTGCTCAAAGTGGGTGTGTACGCTGTCGTTCTCCTCGCATCGTTTATTCCTGAATCTCCTCATTAGATCCGCTATCATGGCTCTAGATCGTTCCTCGTAGACCCTCTTCAGCATGTCCCAGACTTCTTTGACTGTCATACAGGACTTGATGCGGTTGAAGGCGGTGTCGGGCACAGTTGCCCCTATAAGGTTCTTGATGGTGCCTTCTTCCTTCGTCCAGCGGGCTGTAGTGGCAGCAGCATCTAGGCCAGCAGTCTGAGCCTTTGAGGTGTAGCTGGATGGAGCGCTGTTGTTAGTGAGGTGCTCTTGCATGTCGCTCGTCTGTAGTGCCCAGAGTAGCCTGTCACAATAGATGACCCAGTTAGTCCCATCAGATAGCAGCTTGGGGACGCTGGTCTTGGCTTCGCGTTCTTCGGTTTGCATGGTGTCGACAGGGGGCAGGAACAGAGTGAGAGGGCTGGCAGGTAGACTAGGTTTTTAGAGCAGCAGGGCAGGGCCCATAACCTAGTAAAACTGTGAAGTTTGAAGGGCGCAAGGAGAGCACGCAGGAATGGATGGTAACACGACACTGGATTGTCCTGGCTTTGCAAAGCCCTTTTTATACCTACTTACATTGTACCTTGCTTGTATACCATGTAGTGAGGCAAGTATTATGTGTGTGAGTCCGAGGGTTCGAAGCGAGGGGAATGAGACGAAATGGGGTGGAACGCGGGAGCGATGTCGAGACAAAAGGGGATAGAGTGTAAAAGAAATGTCGGGCAACGCCGCGTGGGCGAGCAGGCACCGGCCCGCCGCCCATACTTGGCTAGCCTGCGCGACAATTCGCATTAATCTAATCAGAAAGAATTTATCTTATCACATACGTGCAGACAAGCGAAAGTGGCAGCCCGCCCAACAATAGAGGCGGGCGCGCGTATGGGAACTGAAAGGCGAAGCTGGCAACTAATGTAGTTCAGCGACAGCGGGCATCAAGAGTCCAATAACGGAACAATAAACTGAGAAAAGGAAAGGTGCGCGGCGCGCACTTGCGAGGGCGTAGGATCTGAGGGAGATCGAGTGTGTCGCACGTGCTGTATGCACAGCGAATTTCACCATGCTGTGGGTCTGCCGCCGCTTCTGCACATTCGACACACGGTTCACAGGTCAGGTTGCAACCAAGCGGTCTCGCAAGAGCCTGCTCTCCCGAGCGCCTCACATGTTACAGTAAGTACGCTGGCGCCCGTACCATATGATGTCCGCCGAACTACAAATTTTGTCCATTCCAGCCCACCCTTTTACCTTTTATTTAGTCCAGAAAGACGGTACGTGACTGGCCCTCATAGCCAGATCGACCCCGTCGACCAGGTCTGGCCAACGCGCGCTCGCTTTCCACCCTTACCTGCAGAGCACGTTCGCATCCTGTTACCTGGACTCTCAGACGCCATAGCCAGTACCACGAGGTAAAAAAGTGGCTGCACGACCATCCATCCACGCATAGTACTCTCATTGGTGCTTCTGCCACTCTCCAGAGGTGGTGCCAGCCTGACGATTAGCACAAGTTAGATGTGCACACGTTGCACCATCTAATCTTATCTTTCCTCCACATGGCACTACACCTTATAATACAACTCCTTGCGTACACCTTACAGTATATACTCTAAACCGCTAACAGTCCTCAGGCCTCAGCGCTCGTATAACACACGCATGTAGTTACTATGTGACATTCCTTTGTAATCGTCCTTGTGCAGAATAATAGTCTGACCCACGCACACTCCCTCTACTCGCTCGCTTGTGGCATTACACTTTCTACAGCTTTGACGACAACCCGGATAAAGGAAGGTGGAAGAATTAGATTACTAGGCTCCAATCTCCCTCGATCAAATTCGAAAATAGAACTCTATTAATTAAGACGGAGAAGCCAAACGTCTGTAAGGTGCTTTCATCAGCACCGCGCGGGCATTAGGCTTGTTGCCTGGCGAAGACATACCACTGTCCTCCATCAACGCGTGAGATTATGACGAAAATGCTCGAACTCCATGACAAGGTCTTCCTCGTCTTGGAAGAGTTCTTCCACCTGAGCATATAGCTAATCATCGGTCTATCAGCGCCCCTTGCCCTGGCGGCACCAGGGAGAAGAGCACAATACACGCGCATTTTCCAGAACCTTTCTCTGTCCTCGCTGACGTCCTGTCAGGTCCCCTGATACGCTCTCCTCCTTTCTATATGCCTTCATGATTCGCAGGAACCGTTCATAGGTGTCACTTTGGCCAGTGGGGTAGCGCGTCTTGATCTGGAGGTGGCGGCAGGGGAGGACGACAAGGATTTGGAAGTACCATTTGTGCTCTGAGCAGAAGCTGCAGAAACGATGTTGCTAGGGATTATTGAGTCAGCGGAACAGGTCATGTAAAAGAGAAAAACCGGTGAGAGAACTTACTGCCGCACGCTTCCTGCTGAAGTGCAAGGGCGGTTTGCTGGTCTTTGGGCTGCGCAGTTAGCCTGGAGGCAGGCCGCCGCCGTTTCCTGGAGGAATGAACTTTGCAGACACAAATGAAGTTGTGGTGCTGTAGAAAGCAAAAAAAAGCGTCCGGAGTTGGGGACAGAGAAGGAAGACATTTTTTTGATAAGGCACGAGGACACACTATGAGGTACAGGCAGCTTGCAGGGTGCAATTCAGGGCACAAGCATTCGAGATTCTGGGCAGATACCCTAACTGCTGCTGCGAGAACCAAAGTAAAGAGAACGTGAAGAGGATTGACGACCATAGCAGTTGGATACGAGTGGAGGAGTGGATACCTTTCATCAATCCATTATGCATAAGTATGTGTTACATGCCCCCCGTTGCTTCCGGAAGCGACCACAAGCTCACATCCATCAGCGAGTCATCAAGAAAAGTGTCGGGCGGCATCCTCTGGTGGAAGAAAAAAAAGGATTCACGTAGCAATATTTATTATACGAGGCAGGATGGAATGAAAGTGCAGCACCACACTCTTAATCCTCCTTTCGGCCTTTCTTCTCTTTGCGCCTCGGGCGGGAGCCCTGACCGGTCTGACCAGGCACTCCCGCCTCCACCACCGCCGCCTCCTCCGGGCGAACCCCAAATATCTCCGGAATTATCGTGTCACGATTCCGTTGGAAGACTGAGTGGAAGACTGAGACATCTAAGAACTGCACATACACCTCACCCTCGTGCGCCTCAAACTCGGCAGCAAACTTCCATTCGACATGACAGGGTGAATCCACGTGCGGAACGATGAGCACGTACTTGATCTCGACCAGATGCTCCTCCATGCGTCGGAAGCGCGCTTCCGGAGGCTGCTCACCAAGTCGAACCACTGCGCGCGCCATCGTGCGTGTGCGCAATTGTCATTTGAAGTATCCATATGACAACCTTCCCATGCCCGACAGAGAAGAAGAATGCGTCAAAGAGTGGATTGTCCTGGCGGTGGGGACAATAATAGGTTGAGTTGTCCATCCCGATATCTTCAATTTGTCGTACGTGACGCGGTCCCGAAGAGTCCAAGGAAAAGCTGACGAGGCACCATCGGCCACCACAGGCAAGACATCTGAAGGGGAAACCTGCAATTCAGGGTTGTCGCTCGAGGACGTGGAGATCATTCGAGTATCATTCGCTCGATAGATGAACCGATTCGGCCATTTCTTGCTCGTGGTCTCGACCTTAGTCATCCGCCCAAAATGACGGATCGGGGTGTTGGCATCGTTGGTAGGAGAGTACCGGCAAGTGTTCTGGATGGCAAACCCTTCGAATAAAAATCCTGCGAGACCACCACCCAAGGAGCCCATGCCCTTGCAGAGGGAATACAAACTTTCTCTCTCTACCTCCCGGAGATGGTCGAACCACTTTGCATCTGGCGGTATATGAAGTCGGACTTGAACCTGACGACGTAAAGGTCATTGTCGGGTACGGTTGTCAGAACTTTGCCAACCCAGGTGAGAAGTATGACTTTCTGAGATGGAATGCTAGGGAGGACAATCTCATTCTGCGTATGGTGGCGACATGGGACAGATTCATATTATGTATGGCAGCTGTTAGTGCATTCAGTCGGGTAGCTGGCAACCGGATGTAATGCATGAGATCCCGGGGACAGGGACCAAATTTCAAAGACATGGTGCGAACATCGTTCCGAACCGAGCCGTGACAGTACTAAATTGGGGGCCAAGTAAATCACGTGAGGCGCGAGTTGATTTTATGATGCATGTGATATTTGGTGTATCAACCCCATTCAAGGTCAGGGCACCGAGCCGTAGCGATATCGACGACTTAAAGAAGGTGATCAAAGGAGAGTGTGGCAGCTTACTTCAAAATTATGATCCCAGTGACCGAAGGTGCGTTATTTCTGGTGATTCGTTCTGACATTACGGGTGACACCACTGTAGCCAAGAGAAGACATCGATGTCATGGCATCCGATGCTTTCGTTAGATACGAAGGACAGGACTTCGAGAACTTTGCTGAAAAGTTGTTTCCAGCCACGAGAGTTAGTGTCGCCTTCAATCATCAAAGTGAAGCTTCAACCCTCTGTACGACGTTGTGGTTCAACTCCCTATCCCGCATGGTTCAGCTATGGTTGCCTCGGATAGTGAGTAGTTCCTAAGTCTCTTTGTCTCGTCTCTGGATATTTGACAAACATGCTGCTTAAAGGTGACACGTTTGTCGACTCGAATCTTATCAAGGTTGCGAGGTCTTCTTTATTAATGTTCAGCGGTGG
The DNA here is from genome assembly GCA_022376555.1 of Russula compacta. Classification (NCBI taxonomy): domain Eukaryota; kingdom Fungi; phylum Basidiomycota; class Agaricomycetes; order Russulales; family Russulaceae; genus Russula; species Russula compacta. The sequence continues at coordinate 11,246 of WTXH01000393.1, forward strand.
GGAGCCCTTAGGAGTCCCGATATCGGATCGAATGCTATATGTATATCACGTGATACGCCAGTTCCAGACTACGCCACAGAGTTGGAACAGGAGTTGTAATGCAAGCCGGGTCTTGCACCTGATGTGTGTCATTTCCTTGACTACTCTTTATGTGCTGACCGGTCAATGTAGGGGTATGAGGCTTTCAAAGTTATATCCAATGTCAAATTCTTGGATGCATATTTTCACAGAAAAGGGACCATCGAGGACGGATCAACGGAGGAATTTACCTTTGAAAGAGAATTTCACGATGAACCGCCGAGGCGCAATGCCACGAAAGACCAGCTGATCGATCTCTCTTATATTGCCTCTCGTAATTGGGAACGAATTTGGAATGGGGAATTCGGGAATAACTTGAATGAACCGTTAATGTCTGGGGTCTTCTTTCAATATCTCGTTCAAGAACCGGCTTCTCAGACCACCGCTCGAATGTACGCGCTCAATTCCTTTCCCCTTTGTTACAACTTATCGTCTGTGAGTAACAATTCGTGGCTTTCAAACTTATTACGAAATATGCAACCATTCAAAACGTCAAACAACAACTTCGCACGTTCCGACCTTATAGTGACTTTATGATCTCCAAATCAAACCTCCCTCGACTCCTCATCGAGGTTAATTCGAACAAAACGGAGAAGTGGCCTCAGGATCTTATCCGAATGCTTCTAACGGGTGCCGCCGTCGTTCGCTTTGCAAATGAATTCGTGGATAGGTTCGGAGGGAATTCGTGCTCTTTGCCATGTACATTTGGGCCGATGGCAAAGCGACTCGCTATTCACTGTTTCAGGAGCCGAATGATGCAAAGGTATGTTGGACTTCGTATATATCTAAATTTGCAGGCTGAGTTGTCGTAGGTTTATTACAAGAAGACCAATTATTCATTGGACACCTCGTTAGGGCGCGCCAGATTTGTACGCCAGCTGTACAACTTATGCGATATGCTAGAACGTGAAGGGGAAACCGAAGACATGGATGCGATTGAGAATTTACAAGATGCGATCGAACAACATCACAACAAATACCCTATGAAATCATATTTTTCTAAGAGTGGGGGGCCGACGACTCTCGGGCGGGCAAGAGGAAACGTTCGGACCAAGATGTCAGTGATCCAGGCACAGGTGGAGGTGCCGGAGGCGTACGTGCAACAGACTGCGCGGAGCTCAGAGCACACGGGTATGAGGTGGAACCGGAACCGGAAGCCATTGCGGATGAAAACGGTGAAAATGTGATGGAACCGCTTTCTTGGGTACAGCAACCGCTCCCTGCTTATAACGCCGTGCTGACGCTCGACTGCAGATGCTGCGAACATCTTCACCGTATATCAGCCGGCGGCCCCGAGCAAGAAACTCATCGCGAAGAAAGTTCGCGAGCAATCGGACGAGGTTGAGATCCTTACACATCTAAATCAACTCCAGCCGAGATCCGAACACATTATCTCGTTGCACGCGTCGTTACAGACACAATCGACGTCGTGGCTTATTCTCCCCATGACGGATTCCGTCGAGGATTATGTGTGGTTCGCACCTAAACAACTTGCTGGGAAGTTTGCTGAAGTCTGCTGGGGACTAATCAAGGGAGTCGCATGTCTTCACAAGTTGTGTATCGCTCACAGGGACATCAAGCCCGCAAATCTTCTCTCGACCGCCAGGATTTTTGTTTAAAGATCATCGACTTCGATCTCGCTATGCAAGTAGAGGACGAAGGACGAGGAGGTCGATGACGAGTGCGGGTCGGAACACTGGATGGCGCCCGAGGTCAAGAATAAATCGGTGTACAGCCTGATTAAGGCGACCGGTGGTCTAGCGGGAAAGTTCTTCTCTATCTTTTAGGGAGTTGGAGAGAGACGACAAGTACCTGAGGTCAATTGCGGAGAAGCTGACTGCACTTCGTCCCAATCGGCGTTTGTCAATACTTGAAATCACTCTGCCGGTCTCGGACGTGGCGAACGTAGCTGGAAGGTCTTGCAATCCCTGCAAGACATAGTGGAAGGCGATGAAGAAAAACGCGAAGCCCCCCCCAGAAGAAGTGGAGACCTGCAGTACTTGGTGACAGGAATGAGAGGGTGTCTATGGTTCGTGTCCATTAATTCCTGGAACTTTGCTAGACCCGGCTGTGAAATGGCAACACTATGCTCTCTGACCTATGCTCCTGAGAACAAAACTAATAAGGCTTTGTATGGCCACAATTTCGATCGAAATTCGAAGAATTCGAAAATTCAGAATTTGATCGGCAGCTGGTCTGCGGTGGCTGCATCAGCAATACGACAAAATACTTGCGAACTTTTGGGCGCTTTCGGGGCATGTCTTTGCACGACCGAGCTTTCAATCTTTGTCAATGTTTGTGCTAGTCTCGAGTCCATACTAGTGGTGCAAACTGCGCGCGGGCAAGTATTCATCTCGTATTTTGGTAGTTTTGGCGAGGGGTTCCGTATGCCCCGAAAAAGCGCAAACAAAAAAGTACAGTATCATATCCACAGCTGCGCACTTACTCGCTGAAGACCAAGACGACCTTAGCTGCGCCCTCAAGGACCTCCCCTTTGCTATGATTTACTTTGAGTAGCCGACCGTCTTTGGCGCGAAGAAGGCTGATCGCAGCTGGGAACTGGAGCGACGTAGGCACGTGCGTGGTGTGAGGAGGAGCTAGTCCAGGGATAGTCACATTGTGGGCATGTAATACGATTCAATTCGGAGCAGCCAGCCAATGAGGACCATCTCCCATGGCGGGAAACCGCTGGGGCCAAGTGCTGAGAAAAAGAGGTCGTGAGAAGGGAGTGGAGAATTTTGTACCAAGGTTGTGTGGGAGATCACTGTTCGCGTCAGCCGGCCCGCAGGTCACTCGTTCAGTCTCATACGCACTCTAAACTCAACATAGGGCTTGAGTCTCTCTCACAACCCAAAAGTTGCCGTAAGGCTTAATGATCCCACAGCGCAGACGCCGCCCGACAGCGTGGGAAGTGAGCTTCCCAGGTGAGCCCAGTGAAGGTGATGACGATGAAAGGGATGAGTGGGAACTTGAAAGGGAGCAGGTCCAATCTGATCCTCTGAAAAGCAAACGCAAACCAAGTAGTAGTAGGGATGATCGTGTGCGCTGTGTTTCCTCTTCCCTCCTCTCTCTCCTTGGCTCACATCTTTCTGGAATTGGATAGCCAGCAAAACGCCACAGTCGGGAGCCTGCACTGCAGCACCGGGAATCGGACGACAAGAAAGTGGAGCATAGGGACGAGTTTTTATATTACACCCACGCGAAGACGAGCTCCCCGAGTCTGCATCGGGCATCGCCTTCCTCCTCGGCGAATCCGATGCGCCTCTCGCCCACGCCGACCCGGAAGCCAACACAGAGGAAAAGCCAATCCGCCTGCTGCATGACTGGGCTGTCTTTGATGCGCGTCCAACTAAAGCCAAGGATGGTGGTGGTGCACTCGCTCTCGCGCTGGTCTCTTTGCAGGTGCTCGAGGATGTGCTCGACACCACCGATGTTGGGTGCGCGCCGGAGGGCGCGGGTGCAGCGTCTCCGTATTTTGAGAATGAGGAGGATGCCGGGCAGGAAGATGATGGTGATTATGATGATGACGATGACATCGGTGGCCATGAAGAAGAGGGGAGGGCGGTGGAGGTGCGCCTGAGACTTGGGGCGCTATTGAGGTATACGATCGATTATACCAAGCGCGATGAGTACGTCTCTCATTCTCTTTCGGGCATGAACGGCGATGTTGATGTGTTCTGGTGTCGGGGTGCACAGCCCGATGTACCTAGAGACGACGATGGCTTGGTACATCCTCGGCGTTCCCGCGCCCGAGTACCGCGCGCACTTCGCGCCGTTCTTCCGTGCGCACAAAATCGCACAGGCTCTTGTGTGCACCCTCATGCGCGACCCGCGTACACCTCTCGACGTGTTCATCTCTGAGCTCCAGCTCATGGACTGCACGGTCATGGACGACATCTCAGGCGGCAAGAGACCCGTGCCGGACATGCACGATGTACAAGATGCGGTACGTTGCCCCCCCCCCCCCCCCCACCTCTTGGGTTTCATCCTCCGTACATCACATCTGACGACTTCCTACGTCGTGGCGAAAGATCCCGACCATATTTACGGCGATTGGCACGCTCGACGACGATACGGTACGCGCCCTGCGCAGCGCGCCGCTCCTCCGCCTCATCCTCGCCTCTCCATCCGACAAGAGTGGCCGCAGTATCACGGCATCGCGGCCGTTGCGCCCACCCCACCACCCACATCTACCGCGCGCCGCGTGCCGTCCCGCCTCCCCTCGGGCGTCGGCAGCCTCGATCTTGCCGTGCTGCGCCCGGAGAATCAGCATCCGACTCATGTCACGCCGCGCATCGCCGCGCTCGCGACAGGCCTGTTCCGCGAGCAGCTTGTTGTCCTCGGCCGCCGGCTGCCTGCGCCACTTTCGCGCAGGGGAACGGGTGCGAATATCAGCAAGAGGGAGAGGGGCACCTTGATGCGTGCCCTCGCCATGGCCCTTTGTGCTGAGGGCACGCAGACCATCGAGGCGCCCGTAAGCTGGCGCGTACATCCACGCCGGCCTTTTATGCACCGCGTGGCATTGTGCGATGTGCGGGGCTTGCTCCCCAAAGTCGTATTCGAGGTGCGTTTTTGCGTTGCACCGGTACAGTAGTGAGGCGAGGGGCCGTCCGTTATTTAGCTCGGCGACGTCGTGCTTATACCTATCGGAGAGGACGATGCAAAAAAGGGCCATGTGCCTGTCTCGCTGCCTGGGATCCCCGAGGCAGCGCCCAGCGGCGCGCGACTTGCTGATTATTTCTGGTACTTTTTTTTTTTTTTTTGGTGTGTCCGATGCTACGTGTTTGACGACGGAATCTAGGTTTGGTCGCATTGTGCATATCAATGGCGAGGACGAGCGTGTACACGTACAATGGTTCGACCACGCGTCCAATACATTTCTTGACGATATTGCGGACCCGCGCGAGTTGTTCCTCACCCCGTTGTGCGACACCCTTCCCTGATCACGCTCTGTGGTGCCGTCCCGGTCGCCAATATGTCCGGTGTTACTGCAGTGAGAGACGACTTTGATGGGTACTTCTTTCGGTGAGTCCGTGGTTCGCCTTTCCTCCTACTAGCTTAGCCTTCATCGATGGGCGAGTCAAGATTTCTGTATGATAAAAAGGATGCATCATTCATGATCTACCTCCGCCCATTGACGCGCCACATCACTCCGGACGCCCCACACAACTGCATCATCTGTGCGCGCCGCGAAGAAGAGCAATAAAAGCGCACGGGCGCATCATACGCAAGCGGGCACAGTCACAGGCGTCGCAATCCACGGGGCGACGTTCCACGTGGGAGACTTCGCGATCCTACGCGCCGAAGAGGGCCAGCGCGCATCGTGCAGATCATCGGTTTGTATTCTGGAGATCCGGTCTGGATCAGAGTGCAATTACTCGGCGAGTGTCGGATCTCGTGGATTTGCTGCCCGATAGCGAGCTCAGAGATGAAGTGCGTCGTTCTGAGTTCCTTTGCAGCTAAGGTTACACACACACATACACACATACATTTTTTGTTCATTTGCTAGCGCCATTTATTCTTCACGGACGAGATCGAGGAGGTGCCGCTCGAAGAAGTGCTGGCTCCGTGCTACGTCTTGCACCGCAACCTCATCTTTGACATGAACCTGTGGACAATGCTCGGGGCAGAGTACTTTTACTACCGGTACCATTTCACCCAACGTTCCCCTATGTCGTGGGACGAGCGTGAATCGCTCAAGGAGAGCGCGGGGGTCGGATGCGAGACCTGCGCGTATGCGCTCCAGGCGCGTCTGGCAGAAGCAGTGGAGTTTGCCGAGGAGGCACAGGCACAAAGGCTCAGGGCATTTGATGTGTTTGCAGGTGCCGGTGCGATGAGCTTGGGGATGGAGGATGTGACAGGCGGAATGAAGACGACGCATGCTGTCGAAATTTCTCCCAGTGCAGCCCGGACATTCAGGTATGCCCCGGGGTACCAGCTAGATGTGGATCGGTGGCCATGCCCAGCCACGAGTCTAACAGTGATGTTGTTTTTTTTTCAGGCGGAACTCTCCCGGTACGATTGTATATAACCAGTGCGTGAATGAGTTGCTTCGGTATGCTGTCAAGTCGTATCGTGGCATCCTTGAGGAGGACGAGGTACCGAAGGACATCTACGACAACTCTCTGTTGCCGCGTCCACCACAACCAGGTGACATCGACGTAATTACGGGTGGCTTCCCCTGGTGTGTTTCATCTTGCGTATAACACCCACTGACATGCAAGGAGACCCGTCAGCCAGCCACACTCCCAGTTGAACATGTTCCAAAAGGCAAACGATGTCAAGAGCAACTTGATCCTGAATCTCCTCTCCTGGGTTGACTTCCTTGAACCAAAGTATTGCATCTTTGAGAACGTGCGCGGCTTCTTGAGTTACAACCTCAATGCGATCCAAGTGGACGAGCACCGGACGGCGGGTGGGATCAGCATGGGCGGACTCAAGTTCCTCGTGCATGCCATGCTCGCGTTGAAGTATGTCATCATTCATTCCTCCACTGCAACTCCATCGTTCACTCGCTACCTACCACGACCTGAGAGCGCTTACGTCCCCGTCGTCGCACATCGCGTTAGCTATCAGGTTCGATTCTGCCTGCTGCAGGCCGCCCACTATGGCACCCCGCAGACCCGCGTACGGTTCTTCCTTTTGCCGCGCGCCGCGGGTATCCCCTGCTGGCCGCCCCGCCACCAACGCACGACTTTCCTCAGACGCACAAACTCGAGGTTCGTTTTCCGAATGGCGACATCGCGCGCGCCGTGCACGCCGAGGCGGGCACCGCGCCTTTCAGCTTTGTCACGATAGACGATGCCATTAGCGACCTCCCGCGATTTGACTGGTGCGAGTCTGTCTCCTCCGATTCCTACTTGCATCGCTCTCTGAGATGGTGGTGTTCTCTTTTGTGAAAAAAAAAAAAAAAAAAAAAAAAAAACATTAAAAAAAAAAAACTGTAGGTTGAACCCGAACTTGAGCCGTCTGCCGGCACAGAAGCGAAACGAAGCGCGAGAGCGCGCGGTGCACATACCCGTGTTGGAGTGCGACCATGAAAAGCCGTACGTCGGTGTCAAGGGTCCAGCGCGGTACCACCATGCACCGCGCACGACGTTCCAAGCGTGGTGCCGCAAGAGGCGCACGGAGGACTTGCAGCACTTCACGCGGACGTTGAAGCCCGCGACAGTGGAACGGTAAGCGGGTCACCAAACCACTGGGATTCCGGGCCCGGATGCAGAACTTCTGAATTTTTGATCTTGGTGGCTCTTTCAGCGTTGTCAATATTCCCCTGATTGCTCGGGCGGACTATCGTTGTACGTCTATGCTGTTTTTTTTTTTTTTTGGCTATCTTGCTGAGGAGTTTATTAATAACGCTGTTCATGCCCAGCACTGGACAGGGAACACTGGCAGTGGCAGTTTTCAAATCCGGCGTCTGCAGTCGCGAGAAAAGGTTTTCGGCCAGGTGAGATGCGAGAAGGGGGGGGGACTCGGTCAGAGTCGTGAAACGTAACGAGCAAGGCGATGCTGACTGACGTTCCATGTTTTATCGATTTTCTTTTTTTACAAGGGCTGTACGGGAGGTTGGATAAAAGCTACGTCTTCCAAACGACGGTCACGAATGTCGAGCCGACGGCCAAGCAATCTCGCGTGCTGAACCCTTATGTACGTCGGGGGCGAGGGCAAAAATACTCCTTCCTCATCCGTCGCGCTTACACGCACGCTTGCTTTTCTTCTTTTTCTATTCGGTCCTTTCAGTGTCATCGTATGATCACCGTCCGCGAACTAGCGCGCTCGCAGGGTTTCCCAGACTCGTTTGTCTTCCACTCGATCAACGACAACGTCGTGACGGTGCGTCCAACGCGCCTGGTCCTTTCTCTCCTGACAAGTCAACTTTGCCCCCCAACTAGATGCACCGACAAATCGGAAATGCAGTTCCTTGGCCCGTCGCCGCGGCTATCGGACGCGAGTTGCGCGAGGCACGATTTAAAAAATGGCGCAGGGACCGGCAGGACGCCATGGTCGTGGATTGATCGGAAGTGATCTCATCCTAGTTGGGGATACTTGGTCTTCTTAAGTTGTTCGGCTGTTACGTACCCCGAATAGCACAAACAAAGTACTTTGAGCAGAGCATCCATGCAGAGAATTTACAGTATGTTCACAACACCAGCCCTGGCCTACTCTGCGCTCTCTTCGATGTCCACCAGCTCCCTACCCTCTTCCACCATTTCACCCTTGGCGCAACCGACAGCCTTGACGATACCATCCGTCGGAGCCCGCAACACCGTCTCCGTCTTCATGCTCTCAAGGACGACCACCACCTGGCCCTTCTCCACACGTTCGCCAACAGCAGCGCGCACCTCGACCACAAGACTCGGCATCGGGGCGCGTAGCGCACCCCGGGCTGCCGAATGTGCGGTGTCGGCGCTGAGTGCCTCCGCCCAAGCCGGAGCCCGGCGCAAGACGGTCACGGCGTGCGCGCCGCTGAAGATATGAAGACGCTCGGCGCCCGTGGCACCATGTGCCTGAGGGACGACGGTCGCGCGCGTCAGAGCGCCCGCAAGCGTCGCAGAGAGCGCAGTTGGGCCGACGAGGATGGCCGACACGTCGCGGAACTCTTCGATCGATGTCGTGTGGTCCCCAGAGGTAGCAGCATTCGCGTTCGCGAACTGCACGGTAATGTCGTAGAGCCCGCTGGTTTGGCGAGTGAAGACCTTCACCGAGACGGTGGCACCCGTTTCGGTCTCGAGCGTGAGGACGCGCGTGTGGACGTCGCCGCCGAAGCGGCGAGAGGCTAAGCGTGTCCACGGCGTACCGCCGGCAGCTGAGGGAGGCTGGTCGCGGAGGATTAGGAAAAGCGCAGCTTGGGCCAAGAGCTCTGCAGGCGGTTCAGTGAGAGGTGGGAGCAGCTGGTCGCGGTATTTCTGGGGGGAATTATTTGTCAGACAGTGTCCAGGCTGCAACAAAATGCGAAGACATACAGGAATAAACCAGTTTCCACTTCGGCTGCAACGAATGCGGGATGACTAGCAAGCGCGCGAAGGAACGCGATGTTCGTTGTCACGCCTACAACCTGATATTCCTCTAGTGCAACGCGAAGCACACGCAACGCTTCTGTGCGGTCTGATCCATGCACAACTAGTTTGGCAATCATGGGGTCATAGAACACGCCAATTTGTGCACCTATGCCAAAGCCTTGCTCAATGCGCACGGCGGGTGCAATCGATGCAGCAGCTACGGGCGAGGCAAAGACGTGTGTTGGTGTTGGCGTTGAGAGATGCAGAAGACGACCAGAGTCAGGCAGGAAATTGTTGCGTGGGTTCTCCGCATATATACGTGCCTCAAAGGCGTGGCCAACCATGGGAATCTCAGACTGCGAAAGTGGTAAGAGATTACCAGCAGCAACCTGAGTAATTGGCTGTGAGTAGAAACAACTAGCCGCGAAAA
>WTXH01000394.1:0-20707 GCA_022376555.1 Russula compacta
CCCTCAAGTACTATGTACTATAAATAGGGGACTCATTACGCCTGGTAGAGGCAAGTTGAGTCTCTTGTCTCAATCTTAGCAGTGTTCTACTTTCCTTGTGGGTGGCTACTGAGTCGGAGCTCAGAAAGCGGTAACCCTGTCATCGACATCGACTTGCAGGTCGACTTCGTCTCTATAAGTCTTCTAGGGCACTTCAGAGTCCTAGCTTGTCGACTTGAGTGTCTATTGTTGCTGTCAAACCCTTGGCGGTGACAGTGGTGCTATTTTTGCGGTTGTTGTGCACCGCGGTTGCGACTGCGACCCATTCTGTCCAGTCGTCTGGTTGTCCATTTGTGTCACAGAGCGGCTTGCACGGGGGCAAGAGAACCGCTGATGACATGTAGGGACTACGTTTGACCCCCAGGTGTGGTAGGCCTGTCTGGGCCTGGGGTTGGTAATACAGGTCGGACTTCGTAATCAGCTTATGTCGGGGCTTTGTCACCCCTCAGTCATCATAGTAGTCAGCCGTATGACCAGAACATGGTCGAGTAAGCAGTAGTAGTCATCGTGTACCAGTAGTACTTGTACGCGAGCGTGTGCAGAGACGAGACTCTAAGTTGAGTCTCCTTTGTCTATCAAAGAGTAGTGACTTCCACCTATTGTCTCTAAGGAAAGCCGTGGCTTGTTTTGCTTTCCTAGGCTTCTTGTGTCTTATCCTTTGTGTGCCCCGCGTCGCTGGCACACCGAACGTCGACTCCGACTCTAGCACTATCAACGAGTCGCTAGGGAGTCGCGAGAGCTACTTTCCACCAAACGTAGTGGACATATCCGCTGAGTTGTCAAACAAGTCTATCAGCATTGAGGATACTGACGACGTCTAAGTGTCACTGCTCGCGCCGGTGACATTAGACTCGACTTCTTTATCACCACGGCCCCTGAAGGGAGACAATATGTCCAGCTTCCCATCGATAGGGAACGAGCATTACAGAATACAGCGGTCTACTGGGAAGACCAGACCTTTCCATTCCAAGCATACGCGATCCGAGTAGGGGGAACGCAGATCAGAGCAGTTCATCTGCATAACCGACATTGGTACACTCTTAACTGGGGAAACGAAGGAGAGTCCCCGTTTCTTGACCAAAGAGCACGACGCATTGACCAGTACAACGGGCGGTACGAAGGAGCGGCAGCAAATACGTACGAAGAGGCCCCTACCATTACTAACTGGAGTGAAGGCTCCGACAGCGAGGAAGAAGAAAGCCCCCTCGACCAACAGATTCGAAACTCGCCCATCGATCTGTCAATAACTATTACAGCCCTTGCAGACTTATCCCTAACAGCCGAACCAACCAACACCGCTACAATGTCAACCACAGCAACCGCCATGACCACCACGCAAGCAGGAGGAAGAACTGGACCACCCACAGGAGGAGGCGGTGGGGGGCCCAGTGGAGGCGGAGGTCCACCCGGAGGCGGACCACCAGGAGGTGGAGGTGGAGGCGCGCCAGGAGGTGGACAACCGCAGCAACCAATTCAAGCAGATGATAAACCAATGGGAGCCCTGCCAACGATCTTTGAAGGAGATCGAGCCAAAGCTGAGAGTTTCCTACGAGAACTCCGAGCGTACTTCCTCGTTAATCACAATGTTCCGTCCCTAGCCTCTTTCATCAAGAGAGTGGCCATAGCCCTCACCTGCATCAAAGGAACCGAAGTCAACCGATGGACGGAACAACAACTAGATTGGCTAAGCACACTCCAACCAGCAGACGACGCGCGCGCAGTATGGACAACGTTCGTACAGAACTTCGAGAACCGATTCCTCGACTCGCAAAAGGCGCAGAAGGCACGTATCAGACTGCAGGAGCTGAAAATGAGATGGCCAGAGATAGATGAGTACATCTCTACTTTCGAAAGTATCGCACACGAAGCCGGGTATAACCCAATGGACCAGAACACCATGCAGCTGTTTCTACAAGGCCTACCGCGCAGCGTTGGACAAAAGGTGCTAGAGGATACAGCGGTCCACACTTATGATCAGATGAAGGCTAAAGCCATCAACGTGACCGCGTCGCAACGAATTATCGACGCTCTGTACACACGTCCTAGCAACAACAACAACACCAGACGCCCCCCATTTCAGACTAACTGGCAGCACCGCACCCAGCAGCCGCTGAATCCTCGACCACCGCGACAAGGGTTCGGACAAACCCCCTACAACTCCACCACGGCACCCAGAGCATGGAACAACCAACCAGTGCCCATGGACGTAGACGGGCCAGAGCACCCAGAGGGAACTGGCGAGGACGAGGACGAGAATTGCCCAGGGGAATGTCGTAAGAACAGACGACCATAGAGCCCAGAGAGGAGCGCAGGGTGCGTGTTTCACTTGCGGACAACAAGGACATTTCGCTCGCACCTGCCCCTCTAAACAGCCTCGCACAAACACGCGCACCGCTCAACTTATCGACTGGACACCCGAAGACAACGAGATTGAATCTAACGTCTCGAAAGTAGATCAACTTCACCAACAACTGGAGACGCTTTCGTCCGAAGACCAGGAAGAATTGATGAATCGCCTCGGAGCGAAGGAGGGAAATTTTTCGGAGGCCTAATCCGTGCGGCCTGGATTAGGAAAGTTGGATCAGAAAGGATGTATCTATCTGTACGAAAATCTATGCAGCTACGTTTATTCATCCATCTATCCAAGAAGAGGGCCAGACAATAGCGCTCCTAGATTCAGGGGCGACAGAGAACTTCATTAGTATGCAGTACGCAAAAGAGATGCGATTCCCCATCAAACGACTGGAGAAACCCAGACCAGTCTACAACGTAGATGGGACCAGGAACAAGAATGGAGATATAGAACACTACACAGATTGGAAATGCAAACGGGGAGTCAATGGACTTGGTTGCGATTCTTCCTTACTGACCTAGGAGAGCAAAAGGTCATCCTGGGATACCCATGGTTCGCGGCCACGCAACCAAGAATGACTGGGCACGAGGTGGATCGAAAGCGAGCAGTTACCCCTTATCCTCCGCACAAAAATAGCCACCCAAGGAGAATAGGAAAATGCAGAGTCACCCCACAGGGACGCCAGACTCCCTTAAGACAAACCAAAGTCATCCAAGGATCCATCCATATGGCCAAACTCGTCATCCGGCGACAAAAGAAAAAGGACAGACGTTGGCATCAAAGCTAGCCGAGGAAGCAGGGTCACACAAGGGAAGTGGCGAAATCCCAGCCAAATATCAGAAACACGCTCACGTTTTCAGCGAAGAAGCCGCCCAACGATTCCCCGAACCACGCATTTGGGATCACGCAATCGAACTAAAACCAGAAGCCCCATCCTCGATACCCGGCAAGGTATACCAACTCACGCAAGAGGAACAGAAGGCACTGTTGGAGTTCGTTAAAGAACAACAGAAGAAAGGCTACATACGCCCCTCCAAGAGCCCATACGCCGCACCCTTCTTCTTCATCAAAAAGAAAGACGGAAAGCTACGGCCAGTACAAGACTATCGTCGCCTGAACGAATGGACCATTTGCAACCGCTACCCCCTCCCACTGATTCCAGAACTAATAGCGAAGGTCCAGGGAGCAAAACTCTTCACAAAATTCAACATTCGATGGGGGTACAACAACGTTCGCATCAAAAAGGGAGACGAATGGAAAGCCGCATTCATCACTAATCAGGGATTATTCGAACCCACTGTAATGTTCTTCGGGCTGACGAATTCCCAGCGACTTTCCAAACCATGATGAATGCAATCTTCGCTGAAGAAATGGCGCAGGGATGGCTCATCATCTACATGGACGACCTCCTCATCGCTACAAAGGATGACCCCAAGTTTCACGAAGAATGCACCCACAAGGTCCTAAACAAACTAAAACAATATGACCTGTACCTCAAGCCAGAAAAATGCATCTTCGAGCAACGAAAGGTAGAATTCCTGGGAGTCATCTGGAAGATGGCACGATTCAAATGGACCCCGCGAAAGTACGAGGAGTTGCCGACTGGCCTCAACCACAAACCGTCAAAGACGTTCGCGCATTCTTGGGTTTTACAGGCTTCTATCGATATTTCATACCCAATTACTCCCTTATAGCACGCCCTCTGATCCAACTAACGCGAAAAGACACCCCGTTCCGGTGGACTAATGATTGCAAGGAAGCTTTCGAATACCTGAAGACGCTAATGTGCAGCAAACCCATCCTCCGCCAACCCGACTACTCCAAGGCATTCTTCCTCGCCACCGACGCCTCAGCATACGGCGTGGGCGCCGTACTCTCGCAGGAGGGAGAAATAAACCCGCGCACCCAGAAACCTATGCTATGTCCAATTGCGTACTACTCTAACACATTCACCCCAACAGAACGCAACTACGACATCTATGAAAGAGAGTTCCTAGGAGTACTGAAAGCCCTCAAACGCTTCCGCCCTCACGTAGCGGCCACGGAAATACCAGTCACCATCCTCACAGATCATGCCAACCTGACACATTGGAAAGCCCCCCGAAAAGTCAATCGACGCGTGGCTAGATGGTTCGCCGAGCTCCAGGACTATAACTTAGTCATCAAGCATGTGCCAGGAAAGATCCACACCGCACCCGACATGCTATCTAGACCACCAGGAGCTGACCATGGCACCGAAGACAACACCGACCTAACTCTCCTCCCCTCATCCATGTTCATCACCACTACAACGACGCAAATGAGCACGCTACAGCAACGAGTAAAGGAAGCTCAGCAGAAGCAACAAGCGGAAATGGAATTGTGGTGCGACTCACAAGACGTCCGGAAAATCCCCGAAGGTTATGTACGAGGATGGAGCCTAGCAGTACCCGCAGGATTACAGCTAAGACGCGACATATTATCTCACTTTCACGACTCACCTACAGCAGGGCACCCAGGACGAGATAACACCACTGCTCTCGTCAGTCAGCGCTACTGGTGGCCAGGACTAAACACATGGGTGGAAAGGTATGTCGCGGGATGCGCACAATGCCAGCAACACAAGATCCGAACGACAAAGAAAAAGACACCGATGTACCGCATACCGGGAGACCCACAGATGCTCCTTTTAATATCGTCGCCCTGGATCTCATTACTCAACTGCCAAAGGCAAACGGAATGGATGCCATCCTCACCATTGTCGACCAAGGCTGCTCGAGGGGGCCCTATTTATCCCTTGCAAGACTACTATCACAGGCGAAGGAGTGGCCCAGCTGTACCTCCAACACGTGTTCCCATGGTTTGGAGTGCCATCAAAAGTAATCTCAGACGCGACCCCCGCTTCACGTCCAACTTCTCAAAGGCCCTCACCGCGAAGCTGAAAATAGAACGAAACATCAGCACTGCCTTCCACCCGCAAACTGACGGACTCACCGAACGAAAGAACCAGTGGGTGGAGCAATACCTGCGACTCTACACTTCGGCCAGGCAAGACGACTGGGAAGAGCTCCTACCGATCGCAACGTTTGTGCACAACCGATGGCCCAACGCCACAACCAAGTTGAGTCCTCACGAGATCATTCTCGGATATCGTCCCAGTGCTGCTGAAGAGCCTATACCCATCACGAGCAATGAAGCCATGGAAAACAGACATGAGCGAGCTCAAGCCCATCGAGAGGCGGCAGTTAAAGCCCTTAATGAAGTCGCCAAAGCGACGCCTCCGAAGCAATATCGAGAAGGGATCAAGTTTGGCTCGAAGCGAAACACCTGACACTCCCCTACGCATCCACCAAGCTCGCACCTAAGCATCACGGACCCTTCAAAGTAGTAAAGGAAGTATCGCCAGTGGCTTACAAACTAGAACTGCCAGCGGCCTGGACCATTCACGACGTGTTCCACAGCTCCTTACTCACTCCTTACAAAGAGACAGAAGAGCATGGAGCCAATTACCAACGACCCCCACCAGAAATGATTGATAATGCTGAGGAATACGAAGTGGAGCAAATTATCAATCACAGGCACCATGGGAGACGACGTCAGCTTCAGTACCTCATCTGGTGGAAAGGTTACTCAGCTTCTGATGACACCTGGGAACCCGCTGACCAAGTGCATGCACCTGCATTGGTAAGGCAATATCACCGACGACACCCATCGACTGAAGAGGCCAAGTACAAAGGACCCAAACGTGCAGCATGGGTCAAATCAACCGCCTCTCATTGTTTTGCCCCTTCGCAACTAAACGCAGCATGTCTCGCCCCTCTCCATCCCTTCCTACATCACAGCTAGCCCTAGCGGATGTGAAGAACCCCTGCCGATCCCACCGCGCACTGAAACCGCTGCGGCAAGCACCCGAACCCCTCGTCGTCCCGATGGAAGTGGTGGCCTCATCGGCGAGTTTAGTGAGTTTCAACTCTCCCCACGAACCGTCCACGCTGCTCTCGAAGGAAACAACCCCACCAGAGAACAGCTCGTCCTCATCGCCCAGGGACTGGCGAGTGTTGTGCGCAAGAATGAAGACGTGTCGTGACACAACAAGGAACAGCTCGCCGTACTCAAGGGATGAGCCGACGCTCTGGCAGAGCGTGAAGCGAACGCGGCTCGCCTGGAAGCCACTTACAAGCACTGGAGGGACGATCAAATCGCAGCCGACGAGGAGGATTTGGGGGTACCCGAAGGGTATGAGGAGAACGAAGGGCGAGTGCCCGATTTCTTCATTCCCATCACTGATGGCACTCACACAATCCACACCCTCGCGGCCTACGTCAAACGCAAGGGGCAGTACTGCCTTGGCACCTCTGGTAAAGGGGAGGCCGTCTACCGCCAGGAGCTTTTCGCTCCCAACCGAGCCACCATCATCGAAGAGGGGGAGTACCCCCAATGGTTCTTCGATGCCCTCGCTGACCCCAACACGTACGACGCTATGCTGCGTCAAGCCTGTGAACCAGGAGGAGACTGGGGCACTGCCGCTGAGTTCGAGCGCTACCACGAGACCGTTACTGACCTCGCAGGACTTCACATCGAGGCTCGGGAACTGCAGACCCACATCGACTCCCTCCGCTACCAAGAGGAGCAATGCCGCCGCCGCCTACTCGCCTCCCACAAATATGAGAGCTACGCTCTCTTTCGCAGGCTCTACGATGAGCCCCTACTCAGAGGAGACAAAGCGCGTAAGTTCTCCTCCATCCCAAACAGCTCACGCCGCGGTGCGGCTCGTTTCTAAACCGAGGGTAATGTCACAGAGCGGCTTGCACAGGGGCAAGAGAACCGCTGATGACATGTAGGGACTACGTTTGACCCCCAGGTGTGGTAGGCCTGTCTGGGCCTGGGGTTGGTAATACAGGTCGGACTTCGTAATCAGCTTATGTCGGGGCTTTGTCACCCCTCAGTCATCATAGTAGTCAGCCGTATGACCAGAACATGGTCGAGTAAGCAGTAGTAGTCATCGTGTACCAGTAGTACTTGTACGCGAGCGTGTGCAGAGACGAGACTCTAAGTTGAGTCTCCTTTGTCTATCAAAGAGTAGTGACTTCCACCTATTGTCTCTAAGGAAAGCCGTGGCTTGTTTTGCTTTCCTAGGCTTCTTGTGTCTTATCCTTTGTGTGCCCCGCGTCGCTGGCACACCGAACGTCGACTCCGACTCTAGCACTATCAACGAGTCGCTAGGGAGTCGCGAGGGCTACTTTCCACCAAACGTAGTGGACATATCCGCTGAGTTGTCAAACGAGTCTATCAGCATCGAGGATACTGACGACGTCTAAGTGTCACTGCTCGCGCCAGTGACAATTTGTCACCAGTCATAGGTATTGTTCTATCCACTGGTTCTTCCGTTCTGACAGACCATCGGTCTGGGGGTGGGCCACTGTGGATAGGTTCTGCTGGATTTCTAGTCTTTTAGTGAGGGCTTTCCCAAAGCTCGATGTGAATCGTGGGTCCCTGTCGCTAATAATTTTCCTTGGTAATCCGTACCATGGGTAGAGGTGGTCCAAGTAAAGCTGGGCAATCCCTGGTCCTGTGATGCTGGTGGAACAGGGAAGGAATAGGGTGGCGCGAGAGCATCCATGGTCTACTATGGTGAGGATCACATCTAATCCTCGCTTTTGTAGTAACCCAGTGATCAGGTCCATAGATATTGTCTGGAATGGTAGCGTGCCCGGTTCTGAGGGGATCCAGTAGAGTGGGACGTGGGGTCGATGTGTCAGTATTTTGGCCTGCTGACATGTCGCACATCCTTTGATATAGTCGGCAATCCATTCTTTCATCTTCGGCCACCAGTACCGCTGTTGTACTTTCCTCAGGGTTTCATCTCTCCCCGGGTGGCCGGATGTGGGTGTGTCGTGGGCGTCTCTGATGATAGCTCATCTGAGCTCTTTGAGGTTGGGTACAATGGTTTTCCCATTGATTGTCTGCGCTGCTTGGATTCGGTGTGGTGGGATAATCGTGACATCTTTGTTGTCGTCCTCACCATGATCCGCATTCGATGGTCTGGATAGCGCATCTGCCACGGTGTTCGTTTTGCCTGGGATGTACTCCAGTATGTAGTCATATTCTTGGAGGTCGGCGTGCCACTGTGCAGTTCGTTGGTTTAGATTCCTCGGTGACTTCCAGTACTGGAGGTTGGCATGGTCGGTTTGGATTATGAATGGCATTTTTGTTCATCCTAGGTAGTGCCTCCAGTGGGCTAGGGCCTTTATGACAGCTAACAGTTCTCGTTTGTAGATGTCGTAATTTCGTTCTGTGGGTGTGAATGTTGCTGAGTAGTATGCCACTGGATGCAAGATTGGCTTGTGTCATTGAGCCAAGGTTTTTGTGAGGTTGTGCTGTCCCTCCTGCAAGAGTATGGCGCCTATGCCGTATGCTGATGCGTCGACGTGAAGCATGAACTGTTTCTCAACATTTGGTTGGATCAGTACCAGGCTACCACACATTCTTGTTTTCAGTTCTTCAAACGCCCTCATTTGTGCCTCTCCCCAGTGCCAGGGTATGGTCTTCTTCGTTAGTTTGAGTAGGGGCCGCACAATTTTTGAGTAGTTTGGGACAAAGTATCGGTAATAGCCTGTGAACCCCAAGAAGCTCCGGACGTCAGTTGGATTCTTTGGTGGGGACCAGTCTGCGATTCCTTGCAGCTTTTTAGGGCTCATCCTGAGGTGACCTTTTCCCACAATGACCCCTAGATATTTGATCTCTTCCTTTTCGAATTGGCATTTCTCTGGCTTGAGGTAGAGATCATTCTTCTCCAGCTTGTCCAACATGTGATGGACATATTCTCGGTGCCTAGCGGTGTGCTGTTCTTCTGTTTCGTGTGGTCGCCTGGCTGTGTGAATGGCGATGTCATCCATGTAGACGGAGAGCCATCCTTCTCCTACTTCTTGCCGGAAGATGGCATTCATCATCATCTGGAAGGTTGCTGGGGAATTGGTGAGGCCGAAGAACATGACGGTGGGTTTGAATAGTCCTTCGTGGGTGAGGAAGGCAGCTTTCCACTTGTCCCCTTCTTTGATCCTAATGTTGTTGTAGCCCCATCGCACATCTACTACCATGAATTTTGTGCATCCGCTAAGTCGGTCCACGACTTGTGGGATGAGGGGCGAGACGTTCCTGTTTCTCTTCATCCATTTGTTGACAGGCCGGTAATCCTGTACCGGCCTTAACTTCCTGTCCTTCTTCTTTACAAAGAAGAAGTTGGCTGCATACGGCGATTTTGATACACAAATAGTTCCCCTCTTTAAGTGTTCTTGGATGAATTTGTGCATTTCGGTCTTTTCTTCCTGCATGAGGGGTAACAGTCGTCCTGGCATGGTGTCTGGTGCCCCTGGTAGTAGCTCAATGGCATGATCCCATATGGTTGAGCTGGGCATTCGTTGCGATTCTTCTTCACTGAAGACTTTTCTGTGACGCCTATACTCAGCGGGTATGGCGTTGCTTGGTTCTGGGTCGCTCGTGGCACCTCCTATCATTACTCTCCCTAGGAGGTATGTGTCGGTTCTCTTTCTGACTGGTTGTGGTACGTTCTTGGTTTGGGGTACATATACTGCCTTTGCAGCGTTCGGAGCTGAGAGGACGACAGGGAGGTGAGTGAAATCGATCCATCCTCGCTTCCAGTCGATTTTTGGTTGGACGGAGGCAAACCACGGGTATCCAAAGATGGCCTTGTGGTTGCCTAGATTAGAGAGGAAGAACCTCTGGTTTGTGGTCTGCATCCCTGTTCTGAACTGTAGGTCGGTGTAGTACTTGAGTGCTCCACTTTCGTTTTCTGTTGTCACCGCCAAGGGTTTGACAGCAACAATAGACACACTAAGTCAATGAGCTAGGACTCGAAGTGTCCTAGAAGACTTCTAGAGTGGAAGTCGACCTGCAAGTCAATGTCGATCTCGGGTTCCCGCTTGCTGAGCTCCAACTCAGTAGCCACCCACAAGGAAGTAGAACACTGCTAAGATTGAGACAAGAGACTCAACTTGCCTCTACCAGGCGTAATGAGTCCCCTATTTATAGTACATAGTACATGAGGGCAGGCTTAGGGCCTGAAGGGGCAGTGCTACCTATTTTAAGAACCGAACAATAACGACCAATGGCACAAGCCACTCAAGAAAATCACAAGCTGATACATATGAAACGGGGCGCAGACATGAAACAGGGTACGAACTCTATACTTGGCCGGTTCCGCAACTTACAGGGGCGCGATGGTGTTGAACCATCACCCCAGGCCGGTTACATCTGTCCTGTCGACATTGAACAACGGTCTTGGGTTTGCCAATTGTTTGATGGGGAGTCGCAGCCATTTGGCATAGTCGAGACTCATGAAATTTTCTGTGGCCCCTGAGTCTATGAGGGCCACTCCTTTGGCTCTTTTCGCAATTGATCGTGCATAGAAGCAGACTGTCATGGATTTTCTTGCTGATATGTACACGTTATCGCTATGGATTCGCCTAAGCAGGGCCGATCTGATTAGGCAGAGGGAAAATCCTGTGCTACCCCCATTTCTTTTGCCAGTTTGATCTGGTCGTCAAGGGACATTCCCTCTAGCTGTGCTCGCATGGTGGCCACCGAGGTTCCCTCTGATGGTTCCGCCATCTGGTAATCCTGATCTTCTTCCTCCTGGAAGTTGATGAGGTTGGCCTGCCTGGGGCCTTGTCTGTAGGGGTTCCTGGGCTGTTGTCGCCTTTTGGGGCAGGCACGGGCGAAGTGCCCTTCTCTGCTGCAGTTGAAGCACCACATTGCCTCATATCCTGGCGCTGATACGTTTCCCCTTGCAGGCGGTCCTGTTCTTTGTCTCCAATTCCCTTGTCCCCTCCAGTTGTTAGGGGTGCGACCTCTGGATAGGTCCATCGGCACCGGGGTATTGTTCATGGATGGTAGTGCATTTGTTGAGTTGTATTGGGGGCGATTCCCCTGGTTGTATCTGGGTTGCCAGTTCCTCTGTTGGAATGGCGGTGGTTGTGGCAGGTTGTTAAGCTGCTGGAAGGGCGATTGCCCTGCCATGGTTTTCTTTAGGATACCATCTATGATGGTTTTTCCTTGCGCAATAGTTTTGACCTTTTCTTTAAGGTCATGGTAATTGAGGGGAATCGGTGGCTTCAGTGTATCATGCAGGAGTGATGCTGGAATCCCTTGCAGGAATATGTTGTAGGTCTCCTCGTTTCCTAACGTGTATCCTGCCTTCCTTGCCAGACTCTCAAATCTGGTGATGTATTCGTCATAGTCGGACTGTCACCGGCGAGAGCAGTGACATTTAGACGTCGTTAGTATCCCTTGCTTCAGTCGAAACTTCGGATAACTCAGCGGATGCTTCCACTACTGTCAGTGGAAAGTAACTGTTGTTGCTTCCTAGCGACTTGTTGATAGTGCTGGAACTAGAGCTGACGTTCAGAGCGCCAGCAATGCGAGGGGTGCAGAGAATGAGGCACAATAGACTCAGGAAGGCAAAACAAGCCACGGCGTTCCCAGAGACAATACACGGAAGTCACTACTCTTTATTTTGAGACAAGGAGACTCGACTTAGAGTCTCGTCTCGATACGCGCGCGCGTATATGTACTACTGGTACATGTGACTACTACTGCTACTCGACTGTTTTCCGGTCATTTGGCTACTTTAGATTGCTGACTAAGGGGGTGACAAAGCCCTGACATACACTGACTACAAGTCCGACCTGTATTACCAACCCCAGGCCCAGACAGGCCTACCACACCTGGGGGTCAAACGCAACCTTCACATGCTATCAGCGGTTCTCTTGCCCCCGTGCAAGCCACTCTGTGACACGGACCCCTTCATCCGGCAATCCCTGAGTTTGTTCCTGGCCCGCTGGGCCACCTGGGTGTCCTGGAATTGTTGGCTAAACTCCAGGAGGAATTGGTCCCATAAGGCTAGGATATTGTCTTGGGGCATCTGTAATCTGTCGATCCATTCGCCCATGTCTCTGACCCATTGGGCCATGTTTTCCCCTTTGATGAGGGTAAGAGTGAATGCGATTTTCTTGAAGAGGGAATTATATCCTGCTACGTCTGCGTTTAGGCATAGGTATCCCTTTACTTCTTCGATGAAGTCATCAGCTTTGGACCTGTCCCCCATGAATACTTGTGGGAGTGCTCCCATGGTTTTTACATCGGTGGCTGCGGCCATGGGTATTTGTGGTGCGTTCGGGTCTGGTCCTCCTGGTCCTCCTGGTCCTCCTGGTCCTCCTGGCCCTCCTCCGGATCCTCCTGGCGAGCCCGACCTTTTGAGGACCTGTCTGAGAACATTCTGGATGTGTTGTGGTGCGCTTTGAGTAGTTGTGGATGGCTGTGCGGCGACGGCCGTAGCTGTGGTGGTCTGAGTGGACATGGCTTGTGAAAGGCTAGGGATTCTAGCTTCTGCTGGTAATGCGTTGGTTGGTATTCCCTGAAGGGGAGTGAGGGTTCTGGTGGGAAATACTGGTGCCCTTTCCTCCACCGGGGTAATCTTGATTTTGTTGAAGGCGTCGTTGATCTCTTTGACTGCCTTGTCTGATTCTGTGTCTGAAACAACTTTAGGTCCTTCTAGTTCTTCGTCGAGAAGCTCGTCAGCTTCTGATCCTTCAGTGTCGTATTCGTGTAACTGCGGGACTGCTGCCCCTAGGGTGTATCATCCCTCAGTCCAATGGACTTCCTTCCACCTGTCGTTGTGGATGCACACCAGCTTCAGGTTGGTTGGCGCTTTGCCTCTTGCTATGACGATAATTTGTATATCCCGATCTGTGGGATTGGCTGGGTGTTCTTTGGAGATATACTGAACCCTGTGGTTCCTTCTGCCTTCAGTGGCGTCTACCCAATCAAGAGTCGTATTCTGCAGTGTCCCTTCTGAACTACTAGCCATATTGAAAACAAGTTGAGTCTAATGTCACTACCAAGGGTTTGACAGCAACAATAGACATGCTAAGTCGATAAGCTAGGACTCGAAGTGTCCTAGAAGACTTTTAGAGAGGAAGTTGACCTGCAAGTCGATGTCAATGCCCGGGTTACCGCTTGCTGAGCTCCGACTCAGTAGCCACCCACAATGAAAGTAGAACACTGCTAGTATTGAGACAAGAGACTCAACTTGCCTCTACCAGGCGTAATGAGTCCCCTATATATAGTACATGGTACCTGAGGGCAGGCCTAGGGCCTGAAGGGGCAGTGCTACCTATTTATACGTGAAACACAACCAAGACAATAGCAGCCAGTAGCACAAGGGGCTTAAGAAAATCACAGGCTGATGTACATGAAACGGGGCATGAACATGAAACGGGGTCAGAGTCCTCTATTTGGCCGGTTCTGCAACTTACAGGGGCACGATGGTGTTGAACCATCACCCCAGGCCGGTTACAAGGCAAGTGAAATCTCACATTGATGTGATCATTTAAGAGTGCATGATGCACTTTGATATGAGCATGAGCTGGAGTGCAGACAGTGCAATGGGTATGGAAATGAGATATGATGCCATAGACTTTCCTAGGACTGATCTGGGTGTACATAGTGATATCCTCCATAGACATTGTGGCTGCCTTATGGACTTCAACCCATTGGACTTCCTCCAAGACAGCCTTGCCTTGTGGCATGGGTAGATGATAATCAGCAAAATGTGAATTCAGCCTAAGCGTGAGCTTTTGACATTTTGCACTCAATTCCCACAAGCATGACAGACCATCATTTTGGCACAAGCTCTGACGATTTGGTGCGAGTTCTCCACAAGTCATTTAAATGTAATTTTATTGCTGTTATCAAAAGAGTTAGCGGTTCATAATTTTGAAAAAAAAAATTGTGTCAAAATGTAGCACAGAGCTTTTTATTTATATCTCATGAAATACTCATTAAATCCTTACAAGTTATATATAAAAGTTGTAGTAGTTGTTGAATCTGAGGTGCCCATGGCAAAAATAGTGTGGTTTGACCACAAATTGTTGATCTGGTTTTGAGGCTGCTCACAAATGATGTTTTCATTTATACTTCAATTTCTATGCTACAGGGCACTGAGAGCTATGCATCCCTAGCCTATGGGGTATAATACTGAGGTGCTACAACAAGAATAATGATATTTGAGCATGTCATTGATGTGCTGAATGCATTTGATCACAATGAGATGTAACAAACCTAACCCTACATGTTGAACGTTATAAAGCTGCTACTTTGTCACACTAGATGATGCAGAAGAGTAGTTTCATCATTGTAACTATATTTGAATGCTATTACTACCTTATACTTAGATTACACTGGACTGCTGAATAGCACACAAGTATTGTTGTGTTGTTCTGAGGGGATAGAATAACAGAGAGAGGGAGAAGAAAAAGGCCCTTCTACTCCTCCAATCACGTTGGCCTGTGATGGCATGAGGCCAACAAATGCACATGATATGGACTGAGCAGAGCCACTTGCCCTTGTGCAAGTGGCCTCAAGAAAGCTGGGGCAATGGCCAGTGACATGTGGCTTGGAACTTAGGGATTAGCATGGGTCAGCTAGACTTGAGCGGGTCACATATCCATACTAGTGTACCTACAGTAGATGGGTGGAGATGGACCCACTGTCTCCCACTATCTCCCTTTATGCTGTTCACAGCTCCTGCATCTGAGAAGACCCACAATTGTGGACTCCTCTGAGTATAGGAGCTGGTTAGGCACATGGCAACTGGGAGTTACACTAACACAAGCACAAGGGTGAGGTAGGCACAGGCATGCCCAGGCAGGTGCAGGTGCAGCAGGTGCACGCTGCCAGGCATGGGCAAGAAAGCATGGGGGCAGGTGTATGGGGGTGAATATGTGTAGGTAAAGGTGGATCCACATGGGCAGGTGGAGGCAGATGCCATGGACAGGTGGAGGGGAGTGAGCATGGTAGGAAAGTGGGGGTAGGCAAGTGCATGTGGGCAACAGTGGGCAGAGGCATGGGTGGGCAAGTGGTGTGAATGTGAACAACAGAGAATAAGCATGAGCACAAAGAAAAGGAAAAGGTTGAACTCACGCACTGAACTATATTCCTGCTGTCGAGTTTGTTCTTGGATTGTTTGGACACACACTTTTTAATCCTGAAGGCGAGGGAGGCACTGGGCAAGAGGTCAGAGGTGAGGTGGGCTAGGTAGAGGTGGATGCGCATGGGCAGGCAGAGGTGGGTGTAGGCAAGTGGAGGTGGGTACATATGAGCAGGTGGAGGTGAATGGGCATATCTGGAAAGTGGAGGTAGGCAGGTGCACACAGGTGATGGTAGGTAGAGATGTGAGTGGGCAAGTGGGAATGTGAATGTGAACAATAAAGAAACAAATGTGAGCACAAAGAAAAGAAAAGAGGTCAAAGATCACACACTGAACTATATTCCTGCTGCCGAGCTTATTCTTGGGTTGTTTAGATGCACATTTTTTAATTATGAAGGTGAGAGAGGCACTGGGCAAGGGGTCAGAGGTGAGGTGGGTGAGGTGGAGGCAGATGTGCATGGGCAGGCATAGGCAGGTGGCAGGTGGAGGCGAGTGGGCACAGGCAAAGCAGGGGTAGGCTGGTGTGTGTAGGTGATGGTGAGCACATGTGGGCAGGCAAGTAATGTAACTGGCCTGGGGTGATGGTTCAACACCATCGCGCCCCTGTAAGTTGCAGAACTGGCCAACTAGAGTATTATGACCCCGTTTCATGTTCATGCCCCGTTTCATGTGTATCAGCCTGTGATTCTTGTGAGCTACCTTTGCTATTGGTCACTATTGTTTTCTGTTATGTTTTCAAGTATAAATAGGTAGCACTGCCCCTTCAGGCCCTAGGCCTGCCCTCAGGTACCATGTACTATATATAGGGGACTCATTACGCCTGGTAGAGGCAAGTTGAGTCTCTTGTCTCAATACTAGCAGTGTTCTACTCCATTATGGGTGGCTACTGAGTCGGAGCTCAGCAAGCGGTAACCCGGGTATCGACATCGACTTGCAGGTCGACTTCCTCTCTACACATCTTCTAGGACATGTCGAGTCCTAGCTCATTGACTTAGTGTGTCCATTGTTGCTGTCAAACCCTTGGCGGTGACATTAGACTCAACTTTCTTTCAATACAGCTAGCAGTTCAGAAGGGACACTGCAGACCACGACCCTCGATTGGGTAGACGCCACTGAAGGCAGAAGGAACCACAGGGTTCGGTACATTTCCAAAGAACATCTAGCCAATCCCATAGATCAGGACGTACAAATCATCGTCACAGCAAGAGGCAAAGCACCAACCAACCCAAAGCTGGTGTGCATTCACGACAACAAGTGGAAGGAAGTCCACTGGGACAGAGGATGATACACTTTAGGAGCGACAGTCCCACAGTTACACGAATACGACACTGAAGGATCAGAAGCTGATGAGCTTCTTGACGAAGAACTAGAAGAGCCCGAGGTCATCTCAGATACAGAGTCAGACGAGGCAGTCAAGGAAATCGACGACGCCTTCAACAAGATTAAAATCACCCCGGTAGAAGAAAAAGCACCAGTATTTCCCACCAGAACCCTCACTCCCCTTTAAGGAATACTGACCAACGCCCTACCAGCAGGAGCTAGAATCCCTAGCCTTTCACAAGCCATGTCCACTCAAACCACCACAGCTATGGCCATCACTGCACAACCATCTACAACCACCCAAAGCGCACCGCAACATATCCAGAATGTCCTCAGACAGGTCCTCAAAAGGTCAGGACCACCAGGAGGGTCTGGAGGAGGACTGGGAGGACCAGGAGGACCAGGAGGGCCAGACCCAAACCACCCCAAGTACCAGTGGCAGCAGCTGCCGATGTAAAAACCATGGGAGCACTCCCACAAGTCTTCACAGGGGATAGATCCAAGGCTGATGACTTATGAAGAAGTAAAAGGATACCTCCGCCTGAACGGGATGTAGCGGGGTACAACTCCCCCTTCAAGAAAATCGCCTTCACCCTCACCCTCATCAAAGGGGAAAGCATGGCCCAATGGGTCAGAGACATGGGGGAATGGATCGATAGATTGCATATGCCCCAGGACAACATCCCAGCACTATGGGACCAATTTCTCTTGGAATTCAGCCAACAGTTCCAAGACACCCAAGCGGCTCAACGAGCCAGGACAGCTCAGGGACTGCTGAATGAAGGGGTCCACTATGACGAGTACATCACCAGGTTCGAGAGCCTGGCAAGGAAAGCAGGATACACACTGGGAAACGAAGAGACATATAACATCTTCCTGCAAGGAATCCCAGCGTCGCTCCTACACGACACCCTAAAACCACCAATCCCCCTCAACTACCAGACCTGAAGGAAAAGGTCAAAACTATTGCCAAGGGAAGACCATCATAGAGGTATCTTAAAGAAGACTATGGCAGGGCAATCGCCCTTCCAATGACTTAACAACCCCCCCACCACCACCATTCCAGCAAAGAAACTGGCAACCCGATATGCCCAGGGAAATCGCCCCCAGTACAACTCGACAAATGGCCCCCGTCCATGAACAACACCCCGGTCCCGATGGACCTGTCAAGGGGCCACACCCCTAATAACTGGCGAGATGAGGAAACTGGAGACAAAGGACGGACCACCCGCGAGGGGAAACTATCAGGCCTGGATATGAAGCAATGTGATGCTTCAACTGCGCAGAGAAGGGCATTTCGCCCGTGCATGCCCCGAAAGGCGCAGCCACCCAGAACCCCTACAGACAAGGCCCTAGACAGGCCAACCTCATCGACTTCCAAGAAGAGGAAGACCAAGATTACCAGATGGCAGAACCATCAGAGGGAACCTCCGTGGCCACCATGCGAGCGCAACTCGAGGGATGTCCCTCGACGATCAAATCAAACTAGCTAAAGAAATGGGAGTTGCGCAGGATTTTCCCTCTGCCTAATCAGATCGGCCCTGCTTAGGCGGATTCATAGCAATAACATGTACATCTCAGCAAGGAAATCTATGACAGTTCGTTTCTATGCACGTTCGATTGCAAAAAGAGCGAAGGAGTGGCCCTGGTGGACTCAGGGGCCACAGAAAATTTCATGAGTCTCAACTATGCCAAATGGTTGCGACTCCCCATCAAACGATTGGCAAACCCAAGGCCATTGTTCAATGTCAACGGGACGGAGAATAAAAGTGGAGCCCTCAAATACTACACCGACTTACAATTCAGAACAGGAACGCAAACCACAAACCAGAGGTTCTTCCTCTCAGATCTGGGAGACCATAAGGCTATCTTTGGATATCCATGGTTCGCCTCCGTCCAACCTAAGATCGATTGGAGGAAGGGATGGATCGACTTCACCACCTCCCCATTGTCCTCTCAGCCCCTAATGCTGTGAAAGCAGTATACGTACCCCAAACCAAAAAGTACCACGACCACTTAGAAAGCAAACCGACACATACCTCCTAGGAAGAGTAACAATAGGAGGCGCCTCAAGTGACCCGGAACAAAATGACACCATACCAGCCAAATACAGATGGCACAAGAAAGTCTTCAGCAAGGAAGACTCACAGTGGATGCCCAGCTCCACCATATGGGATCACGCCATCGAACTACTACCAGGGGCACCCGACACAATGCCCAGACGACTACTACCCCTCACGCAAGAAGAAAAGGCAGAGATGCACAAGTTCGTGCAAGAGCACCTAAAAAGGGGAACCATCGCATCTCAAAATCACCATATGCAGCCAACTTCTTCTTCGTGAAGAAGAAAGACAGAAAGCTAAGGCCGGTACAGGATTACCGACCCATCAACAAATGGACAAAAAGAAACAGGAATGTCTCACCCCTCATCCCACAAGTCATGGACTGACTCAGCGGATGCACCAAGTTCATAGTAGTGGACATGCGATGGGGCTACAACAACATCCAAATAAAGGAAGGAGACAAGTGGAAGGCTGCTTTCCTCACCCATGAAGGACTGTTCGAACCAACGGTCATGTTCTTTGGTCTTACTAACTCCCCAGCAACCTTCCAAATGATAATGAACACCATCTTTTGACAGGAAGTAGGAGAGGGCTGGCTCTCTGTATACATGGACGACATTGCTATCCACATGGCTAAATGACCACACGAGATAGAGGAACAACACACGGCTAGACATCGAGAATACATCCATCGCATGTTGGACAAACTGGAAGAAAATGACCTCTATCTCAAACCGGAAAAATGCCAGTTTGAAAAAGAAGAAATCAAGTATCTAGGGGTCATCGTAGGAAAAGGTCACCTCAGGATGAGCCCTAAAAAGCTGCAGGGAATCGCAGATTGGTCTCCACCAAAGAACCCAACAGACATCAGGAGCTTCCTAGGGTTCACAGGCTACTATCGATACTTCGTTCCGAACTACTCAAAAATTGCATGACCCCTACTTGAGCTAACAAAGAAAACCACACCATGGCATTTGGGAGAGGCACAAATGAGGGCGTTTGAAGAGCTGAAAACAAGAATGTGCGGGAGCCCGGTACTAATCCAACCGAACGTCAAGAAACAATTTACGCTTCGCGTCGACGCATCAGCATATGGCGTGGGTGCCGCACTCTCGCAGGAGGGACAGCACAACCTCACAAAAACTTTGGCTCAGCGACATAAGCCAATCCTGCATCCAGTGGCATACTACTCAGTGACATTCACACCCACAGAACGAAACTATGACATTTACGAACAAAAACTGTTAGCCGTCATGAAGGCCTAGCCCACTGGAGGCATTACTTAGGATGGACAAAAACCCCATTCATAATCAGAACCGACCATGCCAACCTCTAGTACTGGAAGTCACTGAGAAACCTAAATCGACGAACTGCACGGTGGCACGCTAACCTCCAAGAATATGACTACATACTGGAGTACATCCCAGGCAAGACGAACACCACAGCAGATGCGTTATCCAGACCATCAAATGCGGATCATGGCGAAGATGACAACAAGGACGTCACAATCATCCCACCACACCGAATCCGAGCGGCACAAATGATCAATGGGAAAACCATTGTACCCAACCTCAAAGAGCTCAAGTGAGCCATCGTCAGAAACGCCCACAACACACCCACGTCCGGCCACCCAGGAAGAGATGAGACCTTAAGGAAGGTACAAGAGCAATATTGGTGGCCCAAGATGAAAGAATGGATTGCAGACTACGTCAGAGGATGTGCGACATGCCAACAAGCCAAAATCCTGATGCACCGACCCCATGTCCCACTCTACCGAATCCCCTCAGAGCCGGGCACACTGCCATTCCAAACCATAGCCATAGATTTGATCACTGGACTACCACGGAAGCGAGGGCTGGATGCAATCCTCACCATCGTGGACCATGGATGTTCTCGTGCTGCCTTATTCATCCCCTGCTCCACCGACATCACAGGGCCAGGAATCAC
>WTXH01000395.1:0-20625 GCA_022376555.1 Russula compacta
GTGTTGAACCATCACCCCAGGCTGGTTACAGTATGTGTAGGATGATATCTGCGTCAGTGACCATCATCTTGGTCATCTTCTGTGGAGTTCTAACACCTTGTTAGAATGGCTGTTGGTAGTGGCGGTGCTGGCTGCTGTTGTCCTCTATCTCCTGAAGGAGGAAGGGGATCTAGATGTGAAGGAGTCAATTTGGATACTTAAGACAAGTATCCAAAGGAAGGGATGTCTGGAGTGCTGATATGCCTTGTATTGCACTTAGTTCATTGGTATGCCACTAAGGTCGTGAATGGAAGGAGCTGCTCCTTCCTGCTGGGTTTCTGGTGCAGATGGGGTGGTTCTATAGAGCACTGAGAGGTCCGTTACTCAGTGACCTTTGTCTGTCTGAAGCGAAGAAAGGCAACGCCTTTCTGAGTGCTTAACATATGTGTCGGAGTTCAAAGAGTTCCCAATTGGGACTTGGTTTACTATATATGGTAGATTAAGTGAAACACGTCACTAAGTTGCTTAGCAGACCCTAGGGTTCATTCTAGGGCGCAAGTGGGAGGGGAAAGGGGCTGTGAAGCTTTAGATCACTCAGAGGATTGCTCTGAGAATGTCTAGGATTCACAAGAGACCAAGCTTAAGGCTTTGGTCCCATTCTATGAGCATATTTATACATGACTATTTAAGCGGAGTTTCCAGCAGCGATTGACGTGTTTCAGCAGCAGTAAGGCCACGAAAACCGTCGGCAGATTAGTGTAAGTATCTTAGTAAGTAGCCAAGGCAACACAACAGCAGTCTGGAGTGGCAAGAGCATAATAGAGGGTGTGTAAAGTAGGGTAGGGGAAGTGATGACAACTCTGGCCAGACCATGAGAAATATGTACATATATGGACAGAATATTAGTAAGCATAAGCATCCCAACTGTCCACCACAACAGTAATAGAGGGTGTGTAAAGTAAGGTGGGGGAAGTGATGATGACTCTAGCCAGACTGTGAGAAATCCTAAGTACAACTGGAGACACGTGTGGGAATTGGCCTAAAGAAAGTAATTTTTTACATAAGCAGCTTAGTCAGAGGCCAGGGATGTCATAGTTAATGCATAGAATTGTGACTCCCATGCTTTTAGGTGCCTAAGTGCCAAATAAGGCATCACTCACGCATTTTTTAGTCCTTTGCTGCCTGCCAAAAATGGTGTTGCTCCCACAGTTGTGGCCACTGCTTTTTTTCCTCACTATTATTTTCTTTGCTAAAAGTTGCCAAAATTTTGGAAAAAATTAGGTTTTGATTGTGGCCCAATATAAGCATTTGCATAACTTTCAGAATTTCAACTTCTCTGTTAAATATGGCTAAAAATTCAGAATATACAGTAATAGGTTTTAACTCTGGCTTGATGCAACAAATAAAATAACTCCCTTTGCAGATAGAGATTCATATAACCTTCAAAATATTCTTTTCTGTGCCAAATATCACTAGGCATTTCGGAAAATATTGGCCTTTAATTCTGAATATTATTCTCTCTGCTAAATATCATCAAACTATTTCAGATAATGATTAATGTATTTTTTCTCACTCATATTTTAACCCAAAAATTAGAAAATATTGAATATAATATAGGAAATGTGGAATCTATTTTTCCATGGTAAAATACAGCTAAGAAATCAAGAAAATAAAGGGGGAGAGATATAGAAATGGCTAAATTTTTTATGAAATTATGAGAAAGAGAAAGATTAAGATGAGGAAAGGGAGTGATAAGGAAGGAGGGTAATAGGGAAGGGGGGAATATAATGAACAGGAGGGTAATGGGTAGAGGGTAATAAGAATAGAGGGAAATGGGAAAAGATGTAATATAAATAAGGGTGATATAGATAGAGGTAATGTTAATATGGATGGGTTAAGTATACAAAAGAGTAATGTGAAAGAGGGGGAATGAAGGGGGTGATTTAAATGGTGATAATTCTGAAGGTGGTAGAAAAAATAGTAAAATAATTGTTAGAAAAATAAGGCACATGCATATAGGAGAATGGGAGTGAGCAAACATGTGCCCTTCCTGGATAGTAAGTACAAGAATATTTATACTACTAAATGTATGCACTGTTAGTAAGAAATAGAAGGAAATTAGTAGGGTGCTAAAATAATGGAAAACTAAGATGAAACACACAAGCTTAATTGCTAGAATAATAAGAAGCAGGCATTTGGGGGCACAGCCCCCAAGGTTAAGTCCCATGCCGTAGGCATGGACATAACCTTGTACATACATATATGGACAAAAGATTAGTAAGCAAAAGCATCCCAACTGTCCACCATTACTGTCACCGCCAAGGGTTTGACAGCAACAAAAGACACACTAAGTCGATAAGCTAGGTCTCGAAGTGACCTAGAAGACTTATAGAGATGAGGTCGATGTCGACTACTGGGTTACCGCTTGCTGAGCTCCAACTCAGTAGCCACCCTCGAAGAGATAGAACACTGCTAGTATTGAGACAAGAGACTCAACTTGCCTCTACCAGGCGTAATGAGTCCCCTATATATAGTACATAGTACTTGAGGGCAGGCCTAGGGCCTGAAGGGGCAGTGCTACTATCTATTTTTATCTGAAACATGACAGAACAATAACAACCAGTAGCGAAGGTTGCTCAAGAATCACAAGCTGATACATATGAAATGGGGCACAAACATGAAATGGGGTCAGAGTCCTCTATTTGGCCGGTTCCGCAACTTACAGGGGTGCAATGGTGTTGAACCATCACCCCAGGCCGGTTACAATTACAATGAGTGATACTATGATGTGTGCTTACTGTTTTCTCTGTTTATATCTGACTCAGCCTTACTGTTGCTTACTGTTCCATTACCTAGCACTTACCAAGCACCCTACCTGTGCTTACCAAGGACAAGTACTTAGTTAGTCAGCAGATTGGTTTGCTTGTATATAAGCACCCTAGTGCATGGCAGTCTAGGCCAACCTTGACTTGGTGTTGTGGTGGACAGTTGGGACACTTTTGCTGACTAACATTTTGTCCTTATATGTATGTATTTCTGTCATGCCTAGGATAGGCATGTTGGAGTTCTTCAACATGATCCTAGTGGTCTTGGCTAACTATTTTGGCCTTCCTTGTCCAAGAAGGTTTCTGTTAACAGTGATGGTCATCTGCTGTGGGAGTCAGCCTATTTCAGGCTTAAAATGGAAGGTGTAGTGATGGCGAGCAATGGTGCTTAGGAGGGATAGGAGTGGGAGTAGGAGATTGGTGATGAGGAGGACAAGGTGTTAGAGGACAAGGGAGAGGAAGAGACAGGTTATGTCTCTCTGTACTGGTATTTGAACAGTGGTCTAACAACTGAGATATGAGTGAAGGATTGCAAGGCAATCCTGAGTGATTTAGTCTGGTTTCTGGAGTGAAGAATTCACACAGTGGATTCTGAGTGACTAGTTTCATTTGGCCTAAGTCCATCTAGGCTTGAACCAAAAGGTTCCAGTTCATATAGCCTTTAAGAAGGCTGCATAGTTAACTCACTTTCTGATGCATCTAACCCAGTTGGCTTTTGCAACTGTGGTTTGTGTCTTTCTGATGATTGGTTCTAAGGGTGTTGTCCCTTGACTAGATGTTCTTCTGAGTTGCTCCTTGTTCTGAGCTGACTTGTCAGTCTAAAATATTGATGAAGACTCCATATCTTCATTCAGTCTGCATCCTTCTATAAGGATAACATTAATTTGGTTACTCTCAGTGACAACTCTATCAGCTTCAATCTCTTCAGAGATGAGAGTGGCAAACAAGTTGAGTGGAATGATTGCTCTTAGACTAGGGAGGCACTCCCTTCTGTGAGGCTTTAAAGTCCTGTATTGAACAGAAGACCAAGCTTAAGGCTGGTCCTCAGAACTTGGGGCCTTTATATACTGGAGGGTAGCTACTGTGCATTGCTGTGCTTGTAACTGGCCTGGGGTGATGGTTCAACACCATCGTGCCCCTGTAAGTTGTGGAACCGGCCAAATAGAGAGTTTGTGCCCCATTTCATGTTCGTGCCCCGTTTCATGTTGATCAGCTTGTGATTTCTTGAGTGGCTTATGCCACTGGTTGTTATTGTTCTCGTGTATAAATAGGTAGCACTGCCCCCTTCAGGCCTTAGGCCTGCCCTCAAGTACTATGTACTATAAATAGGGGACTCATTACGCCTGGTAGAGGCAAGTTGAGTCTCTTGTCTCAATACTAGCAGTGTTCTACTTCATTGCGGGTGGCTACTGAGTCGGAGCTCAGCAAGTGGTAACCCGGATATCGACATCGACTTGCAGGGCAACTTTATCTCTACACGTCTTCTAGGGCATGTGAAGCCCTAGCTCATCGACTTAGTGTGTCTACTGTTGCTGTCAAACCCTTGGCAGTGACATTAGACTCAACTTATTTTCAATACGGCTAGCAGTTCAGAAGGGACACTGCAGACTACAACCCTAGATTGGGTAGACGCCGTTGCAGGCAGAAGGAACCACAGAGTTCGATACATCTCCAAGGAACACCTGGCCAATCCCACAGACCGGGACATACAGATCATCGTCATGCCGAGAGGCAAAGCACCAACCAACCCGAAGCTGGTGTGCATTCACGACAACAAGTGGAAGGAAGTCCACTGGGATAGAGGGCAGTATACCATAGGAGCGGCAGTCCCACAGCTACATGAGTATGACACCGAAGGATCAGAAGCTGACGAGCTTCTCGACAAAGAACTAGAAGAACCAGAGGTCGTCTCAGACACAGAATTGGACGAGGCGGTCAAGGAAATCGACGACGCCTTCCATAAAATCAAGATCACCCCAGTAGAGGAGAAAGCACCAGTGTTCCCCATCAGAACCCTTACCCCACTCCAAAGACTGCCCACCGATGCTCTACCATCAGGAGTCAGAATCCCTAGTCTCTCACAAGCCATGTCAACACAAACCACCACGACCACAGCTGTCGCCGCACAGCCATCCACCACCACCCAAAGCGCACCCCAACATATACAGAACGTCCTCAGACAAGTCCTCAAAAGGTCAGGACTGCCAGGAGGGTCCGGAGGAGGACCAGGAGGACCAGGAGGACCAGGAGGACCAGGAGGACCAGGAGGACCAGGAGGACCTGGAGGACCACCAGGACCAGATCCGAATGCACCACAAGTACCAGTGGCAGCAGCCGCCGACGTAAAAACCATGGGAGCACTCCCACAAGTCTTCACAGGAGACAGATCCAAAGCCGACGACTTCATTGAAGAAGTAAAAGGATACCTGCGCCTAAACGCAGATGTGGTGGGATACAACTCCCCATTCAAGAAGATCGCCTTCACCCTCACCCTTATAAAAGGCGAAAATACAGCCCAATGGGTCAGGGACATGGGTGAATGGATCGATAGATTGAACATGCCTCAAGACAACATCCTGGCACTCTGGGACCAATTCCTCTTGGAATTTAGTCAACAATTCCAAGACACCCAAGCAGCCCAACGGGCCCGGAACGAAATCAGGGACTGTTGGATGAAGGGATCCGACTATGATGAGTATATCACCAGGTTCGAAAGCCTGGCAAGGAAAGCCGGATACACGCTGGGAAACGAGGAAACATATAACATCTTCCTCCAAGGAATCCCGGCCTTGCTCCTACACGACATGCTTAAACCACCAATCCCCCTCAATTACCATGACCTCAAGGAAAAAGTCAAAACTATCGCACAGGGAAAAACCATTATAGATGGTATCCTGAAGAAGACCTTAGGAGCGCAATCACCGTTCCAGCGATTCAACAATCCACCCAGACCACCACCGTTCCAACAAAGGAACTGGCAGCCCTGATACAACCAAGGGAGCCGTCCTCAGTACAACTCAACAAACGCACCACCATCTATGAACAACACCCCGGTGCCGATGGACTTGTCCAGGGGTTGCACCCTCAACAACTGGAGAGGGCGAGGAAACTGGAGACAAAGGACCGGACCTCCCGCAAGGGGAAATGTATCCGCTCCAGGATATGAAGCAATGCAATGCTTCAACTGCAGAAGAGAAGGACATTTTGCCTGCAACTGCCCAGAGAGGAGGCACCCACCAAGAAACCCATACAGACAAGGCCCCAGACAGGCCAACCTCATCGACTTCCAAGAAGAGGAAGATCAAGACTACCCCATGGCAGAACCATCGGAAGGAACCTTGGTGGCTACCATGTGAGCACAGCTAGAGGGGATGTCCCTTGACGATCAGATTAAGCTGGCCAAGGAGATGGGAGTCGCGCAGGATTTTCCCTCTGCCTAATCAGATCGGCCCTGCTTAGGCAGATTCATAGCGAAAACGTGTATATATCAGCAAGGAAATCCATGACAGTTCGCTTTTACACACGAACAATTGCAAAAAGAGCCGAAGGAGTAGCCCTCATTGATTCAGGGGCTACCGAGAATTTCATGAGTCTAGACTATGCCAGGTGGCTACGACTCCCTATTAAACAACTAGCAAACCCAAGACCACTATTCAATGTCAACAGAACA
Organism: Russula compacta; assembly: GCA_022376555.1. Classification (NCBI taxonomy): domain Eukaryota; kingdom Fungi; phylum Basidiomycota; class Agaricomycetes; order Russulales; family Russulaceae; genus Russula; species Russula compacta. The sequence continues at coordinate 6,475 of WTXH01000395.1, forward strand.
GAAAACAAGAGTGGGGCTCTCAAATACTACACTGACCTACAGTTCAGAACTGGGACGCAGACCACGAACCAGAGGTTCTTCCTCTCCAATCTAGGGGACCACAAAGCTATCTTCGGATACCCATGGTTCGCCTCCGTCCAGCCAAAGATTGACTGGAAGAAAGGGTGGATCGATTTCACTCATCTCCCCATCGTCCTCTCAGCCCCGAATGCCGCAAAGGCAAGATATGTACCCCAAACACAGAACGTACCATGACCAATCAGGAGAAGGACCGACACATACCTCCTAGGAAGGGTGACGATAGGAAATACTATGGACAACCCAGGACCAAACGACACTATACCAGCTGAGTATAGGCATCACAAGAAGGTATTCAGTGAGGAAGAATCACAATGAATGCCCAGCTCAACCATATGGGACCACACCATTGAACTATTACTGGGGGCACCCGACACCATGCCAGGACGACTACTACCCCTCATGCAAGAAGAAAAAGCTGAAATGCACAAGTTTGTCCAAGAACACCTAAGGAGGGGAACCATTCGCGTATCAAAGTCACCATATGCAGCCAACTTCTTCTTTGTGAAGAAGAAAGACGGAAAGCTAAGGCCAGTACAGGACTACCAGCCTGTCAACAAGTGGACAAAGAGAAACAGGAATGTCTTGCCCCTCATCCCACAAGTCGTAGACCAACTCAGCGGATGTACCAAGTTCACAGTAGTAGATGTACGATGGGGATACAACAACATCCGAATAAAGGAAGGAGACAAGTGGAAGGCTGCCTTCCTCACCCACGAAGGACTGTTCGAACCGACAGTCATGTTTTTCGGTCTTACTAACTCCCCAGCAACCTTCCAAATGATGATGAACACCATCTTCTGACAGGAAGTAGGAGAGGGCTGGCTCTCGGTATACATGGACGATATCGCTATTCACATGGCTAAACGACCACATGAAACAGAGGAACAACACACGGCCAGGCACCAGGAGTATGTCCACCGCATGTTGGACAAACTAGAGGAAAACGATCTCTACCTCAAACCCAAGAAATGCCAGTTCGAAAAGGAGGAAATTGAGTACCTAGGGGTCATTGTAGGAAAGGGTCACCTCAGAATGAGCCCAAAAAAGCTATAGGGAATCGCAGACTGGTCTCCACCGAAGAACCCAACAGACGTCAGGAGCTTCCTGGGATTCACAGGCTACTACCGGTACTTTGTCCCGAACTACTCGAAGATTGCGCGACCCCTACTCGAACTAACAAAGAAAACCACACCATGGCACTGGGGAGAGGCACAAATGAGGGCATTTGAAGAACTGAAGACAAGGATGTGCGGTAGCCCAGTACTAGTCCAACCAGACGTTGAGAAACAATTCACACTTCACGTCGACGCATCAGCTTATGGCGTGGGCGCCGTACTCTCACAGGAGGGACAGCACAACCACCTCACAAAAACCCTAGCCCAAAGACACAAACCAGTCTTGCATCCAGTGGCATACTACTCTGCGACATTCACACCCACAGAACGGAACTACGACATCTACGAACGAGAACTGTTAGCCGTCATGAAGGCCTTAGCCCACTGGAGGCACTATCTAGGATGGACAAAAGTGCCATTCATAATCCAAACTGACCATGCCAACCTGCAATACTGGAAGTCACCCAGAAGCCTAAACCGAAGAACCACACGGTGGCACGCTGACCTCCAAGAATACGACTACATACTGGAATATATTCCAGGTAAAACAAACACTGCAGCAGACGTGTTATCCAGACCATCAAATGTGGGTCATGGCAGGGACGATAATAAAGACATCACAATCATCCCACCGCACTGAATCTGAGCGGCACAAACAATCAATGGAAGGACCATCATGCCTAACCTCAAAGAGCTCAGATGAGCCATCGTCAGAGATGCCCATGACGCACCCACATCTGGCCACCCAGGGAGAGACGAAACCCTGAGGAAAGTGCAAGAACGATACTGGTGGCCAAAGATGAAAGAATGGATTGCGGACTACGTCAAAGGATGTGCAACATGTCAACAGGCGAAAATACTAACGCACCGGCCTCACGTCCCACTTTATCGCATCCCTTCAGAACCAGGCACACTACCATTCCAAACCATATCCATGGATCTGATCACTGGACTACCACTGAAGCGAGGATTAGACGCAATCCTCACCATCGTGGATCACGGATGCTCCCGCGCTGCCCTATTCCTCCCCTGCTCAACCAACATAACAGGACCAGGAATCGCCCAGCTCTACCTGGATCACCTCTACCCATGGTACGGGCTGCCAAGAAAGGTCATCAGCGACCGAGACCCACGGTTTACGTCAAGCTTTGGAAAGGCACTCACCAAAAAGCTAGGGATACAGCAGAACCTGTCCACAGTGGCCCATCCCCAGACAGACGGCCTCTCCGAATGGAAAAATCAATGGATAGAGCAATATCTACGACTGGTGACTGGCGGACAGCCGGATGACTGGACAGAATGGGTAGCAGTTGCAACTGCGGTGCACAATAACCGAAGAAACAGCATGACTGGGCTATCGCCCAATCAAATCCTGATCGGTTACGAACCAACACTGGGACCTGGAGATTTAGGAGTCCAAACCAACAACGAGGCAGTGGAGCAACGAGTGCACAGAATGGAAGAAGCCCGGGAACAAGCAATCAAAGCAATCAATAAAAAGGCGGCCAAAACGCCAGCGGGGCAATACAAAACTGGAGACCAAGTATGGTTAGAAGGGACCCACTTGACCCTCCCACATCAAGGGTCCAAATTGAACCCAAAATGGTACAGCCCTTTCAAGATCCTCAAAGAGGTATCCCCGGTTGCCTTCCTGCTACAACTCCCCGCGTCATGGTTGATCCACCCTGTGTTCCATGCGTCTCTCCTTACCCCATACAGGGAGATGGACACCCACGGGCCTAATTATGCCCGGCCTCCCCCTGAATTAATTGATAACGAAGAACAATACGAGGTAGAACAAATCAGAAACCATCGCCTGCAAGGGCGATCAAAGAAGCTGCACTATCTCATAAAGTGGTGGGGCTACCCCGAAAGTGACAACACCTGGGAACCAGCTGACCAGGTGCACGCCCTGGATCTCCTTCGGGAGTATCACAAACGCCAGCCCTTGAAAGAGATAAAAGGGAAGCAGAAACCCCCAGCGAAATCATCGACCCACTCCTCCTCCACTCTCAAAAACATCATTGCTTCGCTATGTCCTCTCCCGTCCCAGTTCCAGTCCCAGCTCCAGCTACGTGTGTCATGTCCGAGGAGACTGTCCAGCCTCCCTCCGCAGCGGCCAGCCCCGGTCACCCCACTACCGCCCCTTCCTCTAGCACCATCTGCCTCCTGGGCACGTTCCCCGACCTTGAAACGAACGCCTTCTGGGAAGGCCCCCTCTCCCCGGCACCGTGCGATCCATCCTGGACAGATACGAGAACCTTGCCCCAGCCCAGCTCCACCAGCTGGCGGAAGGCCTCGCAGCCACCCTCCAACAGAGGGAGGCCCTCTTCCAAGATGAGGCGCGATGCCTCAAACATCAATTTGAGGACGTCAAGCAGGACAACCACGAGCTCAAGGCTCGCATCCAGCAGATCGACGGGGAGCCCCTCTTGTGCCCTGATGGGTACGTCGAGAATGAGGGGAGGCTCCCCGAATTCACCATCACCACCCCTGACGGCAAGAAACCCGCCGTATTCATCAAGCAGCTGGACGACGGGTGGGTGGCCAGGCTGGCAGCTAATGCGACGGGCGACCACGACGCCCAAATCATCGACCTCTATGCGCGCCCCGACTTTGACAACTTTCCCCTCTCCCTGCTCCCACCTTGGTTCCGTGCCCGCCTGTGGGGAACCGAGATCGACTACCACCCGCTCCGAGAGGCCATCATCGACTTGGATGACTGGCCCCTCCTGGCCGAGGTCACGCGTTACCGCATGTTGGACCGTGAAACCGACATCTTGCGTGCCGAGCTACGCCTGGCTCAGGCGAATCTGGCAGCGTCTGAAGCTGCGAAGCAGGCGTGCGAAGACCGGCTCGTTGCAGCACGAGCTGTGAAGAAAATTCCCCTGGTGGGGGTCGAGCGGCCACAGTTGGGCCGACGATCGGCATGGAGGAAAACAGGATGAGGGCATCCTGTCTAGCGAGAGGGTGGTGTAACCGGCCTGGGGTGATGGTTCAACACCATCGCGCCCCTGTAAGTTGCGGAACCGGCCAAATAGAGAGTTCGTGCCCCGTTTCATGTTCGTGCCCTGTTTCATGTCGATCAGCTTGTGATTTCTTGAGTGGCTTATGCCACTGGTTGTTATTGTTCTCGTGTATAAATAGGTAGCACTGCCCCCTTCAGGCCTTAGGCCTGCCCTCAAGTACTATGTACTATAAATAGGGGACTCATTACACCTGGTAGAGGCAAGTTGAGTCTCTTGTCTCAATACTAGCAGTGTTCTACTTCATTGCGGGTGGCTACTGAGTCGGAGCTCAGCAAGCGGTAACCTGGATATCGACATCAACTTGCAGGGTGACTTCATCTCTACACGTCTTCTAGGGCACGTGAAGCCCTAGCTCATTGACTTAGTGTGTCTACTGTTGCTGTCAAACCCTTGGCGGTGACAGTGCTACTGCTATGTTCTGCAGTATTTGCTGCAACTGTGCAGCACAGTATAGTACAATGGTAGAACATGATGTGGGGTGGGAAGTGGTTACTAAATATAGTAATGGTACCCAGTCCCTGAATGTGGTGTTACAGTGATTAGATAAGATTGATTGCTGATACATGATTGGTTTGAGTACCAGGTACCAGTACCCTATTTATAATATTAGTCTATAGAGAGGGGTAAGTCCAAAAAAGGAAGTGGGTCTTAGGTCATGTGACAGAAACAGAGGACAAATACAGCCAGCACTGCCACTACCAACAGCTGTTCTAACAAGGTGTTAGAACTCCACAGAAGACAACCAAGATGATGGTCACCAATGCAGATATCATCCTACACTTACAGCACAGGGATAGACCAGATGAACTAGCCATCAGACAGAGAGAGCAAGCAGCCAAGAGAGCTGCCAGACAGAAACATCAACAGAACCACCACACTCAGTCCAGTGTGACATATATCCTGGCAGTCCAGAAGGAATCCAAAGTATAGGAGCAAGAGAACCTGATCTTTGGAGAAGGGAAATGGCTGATGCCAAACTAGGGACCCAAGAGACCACCACCCCACCATGTTGCCACACCTCCTAAACCCCAGTTCACTCAGAGACATCCTTTTTTTTTTTTTTGCATCCATTAACATCACCTGGGGTACAGAACCCTACGTAGGACTACTTGGAATGACATGTATGCTAATGAGTGTGACTGTTTGGCTACAAGCTGTAAACAATAAGGAGAACACCCTAGCTGCCTGTGCACCCTTTCAACAGCTACATTAAGACTTGGTTCGACAAATGGAAAGACAAAAGCCCTGCCCTACTATGAGGGCATCTCACATTCTCCTCTTCTTCTTACCCTTAGAGCTTGAAGATGGCTGAGCAGGAGTGGGGGAAGTTGGTGAGGTGGGGCACTTTCTCTGGTTGGGGAAGGGGGGCACCCAAGAAGCAGGGTCTTGGAGCATTGGATCTTCATTGCCAGCTGCCATGGGCGGTGGCAGCTCTGATGCTGGCTTGACAGCATTGGTGGTTTGGGTTGTTAGTTTGGGGGAACTTTGCTTCCACTTGGCTGTTTTGGTGTGCATGCCAAAGACATAGAGCTGTTTGGAGGTCAGTAGCTCCTTATTCTTGCTACCATTGGGGTCCTCGAATGCCACTATGAGGGATGAGTATGCCTGAGATGGTGTGAATGAGGAGTGTGGGCATATCCATCTGGGAGGCTGCATGATGTTGAGCGAGGCATAGGTGGGATTTTCTTTGGCCAGTGCCATGTGGCATTCCTCCTTAGAGTAGGCTGCCCTCTCTTTGCTTACACCAGTGGGGACACTGTGGATAAGGATTTTGGACCATTTGACATTTGGTCTTATGCAAGATATGGTGATGTTAACATCCAGCTAGGCTTGGAGAGTACTGATGACTGTCTGTTTGATAAGGGGGGAGGTGATGCTCAGTTGGGAATCTGTGGTGTGAAGGCTAGCAGTGAGTACTAGGTTGCCCTTGGCCGTCCACTTGATTGCAGACAGCCATGCCAAGTACTGGTTGTTGGTTGCCAAGGCTTCATTAATGCAGAGACAGAGGGAGGCTTCAGGAACCCTTGTTGATTGCTGGAAGGTGCCAGCAGGGAAGTCTAAAACCAGGCTGGGTCTGGATGGGGTGCCAAGTTTGGCACTGTATGTGGTGGCCTGCTTAGTCAGCCCAGGTTTGGCTGCTTTGCTGGCAGATGGGGGGGTGTTAGGAGTGGGGGTTTTACCCCCTGGGTTATTTTTGAGGCCATCCACTGTCTGGGACAGGGCTTTAAGCATGCTCACTATGTCATCCAGTTGACTGGAGAGCTGATGTTCAGGCATAGGAGGGGTGGGCTGGTGCTGGGTGGGCAGACCCAGGACAATGGTGAAGATGGGGTTGGCATAGAACTGAAGGAAGATGGGCCTCAGGTCATTGATAGTGCTAGGGTTGGTCTCTATGAGCTGTTGACTGGCAGTTATCACTGATCTGAGGGCTCCAGTGACTTGCTGGGCAGTGGGAGGAATCTGATGGGGCATGGGAAAACTAGACATGGTGGTGGTAGGAGAACAAGATGCATCCAGAGACATCCTTACACCAATGGTACTCCTATTGTAACCGGCCTGGGGTGATGGTTCAACACCATCGCGCCCCTGTAAGTCGCGGAACCAGCCAAATAGAGGATTCGTGCCCTGTTTCATGTCTGTGCCCCGTTTCATGTACATCAGCTTGTGATTTTCTTGAGTGTCTTGTGCTATTGGCTGTTATTGTTCTGGCTGTATAAATAGGTAGCACTGCCCCTTCAGGCCCTAGGCCTGCCCTCAAGTACTACATACTATAAATAGGGGACTCATTACGCCTGGTAGAGGCAAGTTGAGTCTCTTGTCTCAATACTAGCAGTGTTCTACTTCATTACGGGTGGCTACTGAGTCGGAGCTCAGCAAGCGGTAACCCAGGTATCGACATCGACTTGCAGGTCGGCTTCCACTCTATAAGTCTTCTAGGACACTTCGAGTCCTAGCTCATTGACTTAGTGTGTCTACTGTTGCTGTCAAACCCTTGGCGGTGACACCTATGCAGGTGGATACTATTAGGAAAGCAGAAACCAAGGAAGCCAAAAAGAAACACTGAGAAGAAGGACAATGCTTTGAATGTAGCAAACAAGGACATATGGCCAAAAACTGCCCCACCAAGAAGAGGCTGCTCCAGAAACCATCTTACATTAAGATGGTCCAAAACAATGATGAATACTATGAAGAAGAAGATGAGGAAATGGAGGAAGCTGAAGAAGAACCTCAGAAAATGGATGAAATTGAAGATATGGTCAATAGAATGGTCACCTTCTCCAATGACAAGAAGGTGCAATGGATGAATGCAATGCAAGCCAAAGGAGTGGATTTTTTGACCACCTGAGTGACACAGCCATCATTTGGGCACTGTTCTCAAATAATGTATTTGTACCCAAGATTCAATCAGTACAAACTCAAATAATACTATGTTTATGGAACAAAAGGGCCAATGCAACAGCACTAGTGGACAGCAGAGCCACAGAAAATTTCATCCATCACAAACTTATACAACACTTCCAAATCCTCACAGTACCCCTCCAGAAACCAAGAGTTGCCAGGAATGTTAAGGGGACCATCAACCAAGCTGGGAAAATTACTGACAAAGTAGATCTTGAAATCTGACATCAAGGAATTTCAAAAAAATTCCCCTTCTTTGTCACCAACCTAGGACATGATAAAATTGTCCTGAGATACCCATTCCTAGCCACCAATGTCATGTGGGACAGAGCGTGGCGGTTCTGTCGATGTTTCTGTCTGGCAGCCTCCTTGGCTGTTCGTTCTATTGCTATGAGGGGTAGGGCGTCTGGCCTGTCTCTGTCCTTCTGTTGTAAGTGTAGGATGATATCTGCGTCGGTGACCGTCGTCTTGGTCGTCTTCTGTGGAGTTCTAACACCTTGTTAGAACGGCTGTGGGTAGTGGCGGTGTTGGCTGCTGTCGTTCCCTATCTCCTGGAGGAGGAAGGGGATCTAGATGCGAAGGAGTCAATTTGGATACTCAAGATGAGTGTCCAAAGGAAGGGATGTCTGGAGTGCTGATACGCCTTGTATTGCACTTAGTTCATTGGTATGCCACTAAGGTCGTGAATGGAAGGAGCTGCTCCTTCCTGCTGGGGATTCTGGTGCAGATAGGGTAGTTCTATAGAGCACTGAGAGGTCCGTTACTCAGTGACCTTCATCTGTCTGAAGCGAAGAAAGGCAACGCCTTTCTGAGCGCTTAACGTATGTGTCGGAGTTTGAAGAGTTCCCAATCGGGACTCGGTTTACTATATATGGTAGATTAAGTGAAACGCGTCACTAAGTCGCTTAGCAGACCCTAGGGTACGTTCTAGGGCGCAAGTGGGAGGAAAAAGGGGCTGGGAAGCTTTGGATCACTTGGAGGGTTGCTCTGAGAATGTCTAGGATTCACAAGAGACCAAGCTTAAGGCTTTGGTCCCCTTCTATGAGCATATTTATATACAAGTATTTAGGCGGAGTCATCGGCAGTCTATGACGCGTTTCAGCGGCAGTAAGGCCACGAAACTCGTCGGCATATTAGTGTAAGTAGTCTAGTAATAAGCCGAGGCAACACAACAGCAGAAGGGATCGGCAGGAGTGTAATAGTGAGAGGGTAAGATAAGGAGGGGGAAGTGGTGACGACTCCAGCCGAGCTGTGGGAAATATGTACATATAAGGTAAGTAGATTAGTAAGCGTAAGCGTCCCAATAGTCCACCATGACAACCAATGAACCAAAGATTGATTGGAAGAAAGGAACTGTTGAAGGGAGCATTGTGGTGTCCACAGCTAATGCTCACAAATGAAAGGTGCTTTCCCAAATAAGGAAAACCACCACATCTACACACTTGGCAATCCAAGGAGCAGAAAAGAAAGACAAGAAGACCTGGGATCAAATAGTACCAGAGAAATACCACCCATTCCAGAAAGTCTTCAGCGACAAAGCATCAAAGCAGATCCCAGAATCAAAGCCTTGGGACCATGCTATAGATCTAAAACTGGATGCCCCAGCATCATTTGATTGTAAAGTCTACCCCCCATCACACAAAGAACAAGAAGTGTTGGAAGAGTTCCTAAAGGAACACCAGGAAAAGAAATACATCAAACCTTCCAAATTGCCATATGCTTCCCCCTTCTTCTTTGTTAAAAAGGAAGGATGGAAAACTATGACCAGTCTAGGACTACAGAAAGCTCAATGAATGGACTATTCCAAACAACTACCCCCTACCCTTAATTAGAGAGCTAATACCTTGACTTGCAGGAAAGAAACACTTCACCAAGTTCAATGTATGATGGGGATATAATAACATCCTCATATGGCTGGAAGACTAGCACAAAGCAGCCTTTAAAACAAATAGAGGCTTCTTCCAACTGAAAGTAATGTACTTTGGAATGAGGAACACCCCAGCCACCTTCCAAAGTATGATGGACTTCATCTTCAGGGACCAATTAGCCAAAGGAAATGTGTTCATCTATATGGATGATATCCTCATTGCCACCAATGGAACTTGGGAGGACCACTACAAGGAAGTAATCAAGGTCCTAGAAGTCTTACAAGAAAATGACCTCTATCTCAAACCAGAGAAGTTGTACCCAGCCTGGGGTGATGGTTCAACACCATCGCACCCCTGTAAGTTGCAGAACCAGCCAACTGAACATTCTGACCCTGTTTTGTGTTTCCCGCCCTGTTTCATGTACATCAGCTTGTGATTCTTGAGCGACCTTTGCTACTGGTCGCTATTGTCTCCTTGTGTTTCAGGTATAAATAGGTAGTAACACTGCCCCTCAGGCCCTAGGCCTGCCCTCAAGTACTATGTACTATATATAGGGGACTCATTACACCTGGTAGAGGCAAGTTGAGTCTCTTGTCTCAATCTTATCAGTGTTCTATCTTCCTGTGGGTGGCTACTGAGTTGAAGCTCAGCAAGCGTAACCCTGTTGTCGATATCGACTTCATCTCTATAAGTCTTCTAGGTCACTTCGAGACCTAGCTCATTGACATAGTGTGTCTTCTGTTGCTGTCAAACCCTTGGCGGTGACATTAGACTCAACTTTTTTTCAATACGGCTAGCAGTTCAGAAGGAACACTGCAGACTATGACCCTCGATTGGGTAGATGCCACTGAAGGCAGAAGGAACCACAGGGTTCGTACATCTCCAAAGAACACCCAGCCAATCCCACGGATCGGGACATACAAATCATCATCACAGCAAGAGGCAAAGCACCAACCAACCCAAAGCTGGTGTGTATCCACACATAAGTGGAAGGAAGTCCACTGGACTGAAGGATGATACACCTTGGGAGCAGCAGTCCCACAGCTACACGAATACGACACTGAAGGATCGGAAGCTGACGAGCTTCTCGATGAAGAACTAGAAGGACCCGAGGTCATCTCAGACACAGAGTCAGACGAAGTGGTCAAAGAGATCGACGACACCTTCAATAAGATCAAGATCACCCCAGTGGAAGAAAAGGCACCAGCATTTCCCATCAGAACCCTCACTCCACTCCAAGGATTGCCAACCGATGCCTTACCAGCAGGAGCTAGAATCCCCAGCCTTTCACAAGCCATGTCTACACAAACCACTACAGCCACAGCTGTTGCCGCCCAGCCATCCACAACCACCCAAAGCGCACCACAACACATTCAGAATGTCCTCAGACAAGTCCTCAAAAGGTCAGGACCACCAGGAGGGTCCAGAGGAGGACCAGGAGGACCAGGAGGACCAGACCCGAATGTGCCACAGATACCCATGGCAGCAGCTGCCAATGTAAAAACCATGGGAGCACTCCCACAAGTCTTCATGGGAGATAGGTCTAAAGCCGATGACTTCATCAAGAAGTAAAAGGGTACCTGTGCCTGAACATGGATGTAGCAGGATACAACTCTCCCTTTAAAAAGATCGCTTTCACCCTCACCCTCATCAAAGGAGAAAACACAGCCCAATGGGTCAGAGACATGGGTGAGTGGATCGACAGACTACAAATGCCCCAAAACAATATCCCAGCATTATGGGACCAATTCCTCCTAGAATTCAGCCAACAGTTCCAGGACACTCAGGTGGCCCAGCGGGCCAGAAACGAGATTAGGGACTGCTGGATGAAGGGGTCTGATTATGATGAATACATCACCAGGTTTGAAAGCCTGGCAAGGAAGGCAGGATATACATTGGGAAACAAGGAGACCTACAACATCTTCCTACAAGGAATCCCAGTGTCACTCCTACACAACACCCTGAAGCCACCGATCCCTCTCAATTATCATGACCTTAAAGAAAAGGTCAAAACCATCGCACAAGGAAAGACCATCATAGATGGCATTTTAAAGAAAACCCTGGCAGGACAATCACCCTTCCAACGGCTTAACAACCTGCCCCGACCACTGCCATTTCAACAAAGAAATTGGCAACCACAATACAATCAGGGAAGCTGCCCCCAGTACAATTCAATGAACGTGCCACCATCCATGAATAACACCCCGGTCCCCATGGACCTGTCCAGAAGTCGCACCCCTAATAACTGGAGGGGGTGAGGAAACTGGAGACAAAGGACAGGACCACCTGCTAGGGGAAATGTATCAGCACCAGGGTACGAAGCGATGTGATGCTTTAACTGCGGCAGAGAAGGACACTTTGCCCGCGCCTGTCCTGAAAGATGGCAGCAGCCCAGAAACCCCTACAGGCAAAGCCCTAGACAAGCCAACCTTATCGACTTCCAGAGGAAGAGGACCAAGACTACCAGATGGCAGAGCCATCAGAGGGAACCTCAGTGGCCACCATGCGAGCACAGCTGGAGGGAATGTCCCTCAACGACCAGATTAAACTGGCCAAAGAAATGGGAGTTGCACAGGATTTTCCCTCTGCCTAATCAGATCGGCCCTGCTTAGGCGAATTCATAGCAATAATGTGTACATATCAGCAAGGAAATCCATGACAGTCCTTTTTATGCACGATCAATTGCAAAAAGAGCCAAAGGAGTAGCCCTCATAGACTCAGGGGCCACCAAAAACTTCATGAGTCTCAACTACGCTAGATGGTTACGACTCCCCATTAAACGACTTGCGACCCAAGACCATTGTTCAATGTCAATGGAACAGAAAACAGAAGTGGAACCCTCAAATACTACACGACCTACAGTTCAAAACAGGGACGCAGACCAGAACCAAAGGTTCTTTCTCTCTGACCTAGGAGACCATAAAGCCATCTTGGATATCCATGGTTCGCCTCCGTCCAGCCAAAGATCGACTGGAAGAGAGGATGGATTGACTTTACCCATCTCCCTATTGTCCTCTCAGCCCCAAATGCTGCCAAAGCAGTATACGTATCTCGAACAAAGAACATACCACGACCAATCAAGAAAAGAACGACACATACCTCCTGGGAAGGGTGACGATAGGAAATGCCACGAACAACCCAGAGCAGAACAACGCCATACCAACCAGTACAGGCGACATGGAAAAGTGTTCAGGAAGAAGACTCACAGTGAATGCCCAGCTCAACCATATGGGATCATGCTATTGAGCTATTACGGGGCACCCGATACCATGCCAGGACAACTGCTACCCCTCACACAAGAGGAGAAAGCTGAAATGCACAAATTTGTCCAAGAGCATTTAAAGAGGGGAACCATTCGCATCTCAAAATGCCATATGCAGCCAACTTCTTCTTTGTAAAGAAGAAGGATGGAAAGTTGAGGCTGGTACAGGATTACCGGCCTGTCAACAAATGGACAAAAAGAAACAGAAATGTCTCCCCCTCATCCCACAAGTCGTGGACCGACTCAGCGGATGCACCAAATTCACAGTGGTAGACGTGCATGGGGCTATAACAACATCAGAATCAGAGAAGGGGATGAGTGGAAGGCCGCTTTCCTTACCCACGAGGGACTGTTCAACCCACAGTCATGTTCTTCGTCTCACTAACTCCCCAGCAACCTTCCAAATGATGATGAATCCATCTTCCAGCAAGAAGTAGGAGAGGGCTGGCTCTCTGTCTACATGGATGACATCGCCATTCACACAGCCAAATGACCATATGAAACAGAAGAACAGCACACTGCCAGACATCGGGAGTATGTCCATCACATGCTGGACAAGCTGGAGGAGAATGACCTCTACCTCAAACCAGAAAAATGCCAATTCAAGAAGGAGGAGATGAATACCTAGGGTCATTGTGGGAAAAGGTCATCTCAGGATGAGCCCCAAAAAGCTGCAGGGAATCGTGGACTGGTCCCCACCAAGAAACCCAACCGACGTCAGGAGCTTCTTGGGATTCACAGGCTATTACCGCTACTTTGTTCCAAACTACTCAAAGATCGCATGACCCCTACTTGAACTAACAAAGAAAACCACACCTTGGCATTGGGGAGAGGCACAAATGAAAGTGTTCGAAGAGTTGAAAACAAGGATGTGTAGCAGCCCGGTACTGATCCAACCAAATTATGAGAAGCAGTTCACACTTCACATCGACACATCGGCATATGGGTGGGCTGTACTCTCACAGGAGGGAGCACAACCTCACACCAACCTTGGCCCAGCGACATAAACCAATCCTACACCCAGTGGCATACTACTCAGCAACGTTCACACCCACAGAACGAAACTACAACATCTATGAACGAGAACTGTTAGCCGTCATGAAGGATCTAGCCCACTGGAGACACTACTTAGGGTGGACCAAAACACCATTCATAATCCGAACCAACCACACCAACCTCCAGTACTGGAAGTCACCAAGGAACCTGAACTGACAGACCGCATGATGGCACGCTGACCTCCAAGAATACGACTACATACTGGAATACATCCCAGGCAAAATGAACACCGCAGCAGATGCGTTGTCCAGACCATCAAATGCAGACCACGGCAGGGACAATAACAAAAACATCACATCATTCTGCCCCACAGAATTCGAGCAGCACAGACAATTCATGGG